>MU004194.1:481792-586550 GCA_010093605.1 Lophium mytilinum | reverse complement strand
AATGGGAGAAATGGGAGAAATGGGAGAAATGGGAGAAATGGGAGAAATGGGAGAAATGGGAGAAATGGGAGAAATGGGAGAAATGGGAGAAATGGTGGAAATGGTGGAAATGGTAGAAATGGCAAAGATAGTGAAAATGAGGGAAATGGCGGAAATACTTACGAGACGGTGGTGTAGTAAAGAGGTCGGTAGATAACAAAAAGACAAACGTTAGCATAGGCAGCCCAGGTTTGAGGAATCACGCCTAGGACACCAATTATAGTAGCGATAGCGACAAGGAGGGCGAGGCAGAAGGGGGTGCTGGTGTTGTCAAGGATTAGACCGATGAAGGGGACGGATATGACGCCGCCGAATGGGAGGGCAAAGTCGAAGAAGTTGTTGATTTCGACGGCGCTTTGGTAGTCCCCGAGGAGGTACTCGTATTGCGGACGAATAGTAGCCACGAAGTAGTTAATTCGAGTCATCTGGATGACGGTAAAGAGCGTGATGAGGATGAACCACGGGCTCTTGATCTGCTGGGCTGCAGTACGGCCGTGTAAAGCACCCCAGACCCCGGACACGTTCTTCTTCTTCTCTTCATTCTTGGTCTGCTCATTCGCATCCGGGCTTCCCAAGAGCTCGGTAATCTCACTAACGATACTTTCGCGGTGGACGCGACGGGCCTCGCGGAGGCGTTGGACTTCTGCTGGGTTGTTAATTTGGCTGTCGGATGCGTGGTCGTCGAAGCTCGTGTCTTCTTCGGCTTGAGTGACCAGCTCTCCGACGGTCTTGTAAGAATTATACGGCATTACGAATAGTTGTACGATAATGATGAATGCGGGCACCACCAGGTAGGCTAGGAAGAACTTTTTGGGCCAGAATGTGCCTCCGCTGGCCGTGTAGATCAGTCTGTAGAACAGGAATATAGCACTGGACGTGTCGAACGCGCCAGTGAGAAGGGCGAGGATTAGACCGGAATACTGCGGGAAGGTGTTGCTCAATTGGAACGAAGAGATAAAGATAAAGGGGCCTCCGAGAGCTAGGAAGAGGTAACCGGGGACATAGCCATCAAAAGGTAGCTGCCAGGCGAAGGCGAAGAACAGACAGCCGACGGCGACGAAGATAGAGCCAATGATGCCGCAAACGCGGGGACCATATCGGTCTAAGACTGTGCCAACTGGAAGAGCGACGACGTTAGTGGAGACAGCGGCCAAGGTGAACATGAAGTTGAGCCTGTGTGGGACGCTTTGGTCAGCAATTCTTCCTTTTCTCCCAAGAGCAGATATACTGACCGGATCTCCTGCTCAAAGCACACACGCACACCACGCTCTAGCTCTTCCTTCGTGCAGTATCCTCGATACACCTCCTCCTTGATCAACACAGGCTTGATGGCGGCGTATCCGAAGACGATTCCGGCGGCGAAGAGGCAGTAAATAACGGCGAAGAAGACCTGGACTATGTGGCGTCAGTGAAGGGCATCTGAGAACACGGCAAGCTACTCACATATCCTCCTGGTCTTGGGGACCTCAAAGGCACCTACTGGCTCCTCCTGAGCAGCTTCCGGAACCCAGGAGCCTACGGGATTGAAGCTCATCTTGCGGTCGCGGCCACTGGGGCTCTGCTCTCGACTCCACGGCTCATACTCTTCCATAGCGCTGACGCGCTCGAATAGAGACATAGCTGTGGCGACCCCGCAACTAGATATAGATACTCGGGGGGCAGGCGGCAGCAGTGGCGGGCTTCAGAGTCGGCCGCTGGGGAGTAGCACGTAATAGCTCTGCGATGCGGTGCAACAGCGAATGGGTGACGCAGGCGAGCTTCCCCGGATTTTTGGAGCCGGCGGACACGTGCAGCGAGAAAACGGTGCGAGAGGGGTAGAGCTAGTTGGAAATGGGGAGAAATGCAGGTCCGAGGAGCACACTTTGCAGCACCAATGGCAGACAATGACGATGTTGGGGGCTCTGCGCTCTCTATATACGCTGCAGATGCTCGAGGGCGGGGAGACCGTGATAGCCGCAAGGTTGCTATCAGAGCTGTCTGACTCGTGACGCCTGGTCGACCAATAAGGGGCCGCAGAGGCTGAACGGCGAGGGGAGCTTTGGGCAGGCAAAATTTTCGATGCTTTTTCGCCCTGCAGCGAGCCGATAGTTCGCAGCACGCCGCCATCCAGACATTCACCTCCGGCATATCAAGCCTAGTATGTGAAAACTCAGCTGGTAAATAGTCTAGGTCCGCAGCAGCTATTGATATTGTACGGCATTCCGGCATTGTGGACTGCAACTGCCAGATAGATCATCAAAACCTGTGGACACGCGCATGTGGGTATACCGATAGCTCTACAGCTTTATAGGCAGCAGACCGTGGTTACTTGGTCTTACCTGGCCGTCACAGTAAATTCATATCAAGAGAACGGGCGGATCCTGCACTGTTTACGAGTTATCCACCGCCTTTGAAATGGAGATGAAAGCCAGAGGAGATCCAAGAAGATGCATGTGGTATTGTACCCTACGCTACCAAAATGAGGACGAAGCACGCAATCCCGCATCATGTGAAGCAGTGCGGAACTCCTTGTTGACGGCTGTCATCGTAAATGTAGGCGCTGACGAACGGGCGGAGTCGATAAAGGCCATCTTGTGTTTCATCCGTGTCCATGTTCTCATTCTCATGGCAAGTGGAGACGTGATATTCTTAAGTGGCGCCGGATGTAACGCTCGTACCCACTGGCTGAGCAGAATAGGACTTCAAGTGTAATAACGAACAGGATCACACCGACACGATTTCCAACGAACACGGACCCGTGAGTTATATGTATATGCCAACTATAGGATTTGAATCCTTTGTACCTACAATAGTCAGCATACGAGCGAGTCTAGTGAAGGCAGCTGTGTTGTAGGTTACATCAGTCCCTTGTAAACCAATTTCCTAGTATCTGATCATAGCAACCATGTCGCGCAGACGCACACAGGCCCAAAAGAGGTTTGGGTTGATAGCATAAAGATGACCACGGTTTGAAGTGAGGTGCGGAAGTAGATGGTATCCATGAGGCTAGTTACATAGATGACCTACACGCAGAGCCCCATCACGGTCTTCATCTTCCAATGTGTAAGTTCCCGAAACCCGTTCACTCTCGATGATCACAAGACCTTTCAGTTCTGCGATTGTCGCCTCCCGCCATTCTGCCTCCCTCTTTCCCCCACCCCTCCATAGCCCCAGGGTCTTCAGTCTCAATCACTTTCTCCAGCGTGTGTTTCATCGTGGAGATCGGACGGTTTTTGGAGTTGGGTTGGGGACTTCTTGGGTGTTGGTGTTGCGTTAGGGCGAGACACGTGCTGATTACGGCGAGCTGAGCCTCGGGTTTTTGGTTTGACTGGTCGGATTTGCGCGGTAGATTATGGTCGGTTTGAACATGGTAGATGTTTCGAAGGGCGAGGGCTGGCGGTTGCAGGTGAGCCATGAATAGACATGAAATGACCGGGTGTTCACCGACGTGCTGTTTCCTACGAGACACGAAGGTTCGAGAACCCTTTGGCTTGATTCTGAGACGTGATTCATTGCTCGAGTATAGCGGGAAGAGACGCCTTATGGACGCCCTTTGTGTAAGGAACGGGGATGAATGTTCCTTCTTTGATTTCGCGATACCTCCTCATATGGTATAGGTGTCTGTTCGTCGTAGTGAAACCCTCCGTCTGTTCACTGGAAACGATATGATAGTGAACTTCACGATGTTCCATCTTGAGGCGCTCCGCGTAGAATGCCTCTTTGACACGGCTACCATCGGAGTCTGTAAGAGCGTAGCAATAGCCGATCAGACACGCAATCCAGAGCGCAAAGCGCAATCTGTCGACATAGTCGCGTGAAGAGATATTGAGCCAGAACTCAATCATCGAGTCTAGGAACGTATGGAGAGCAGGGAGATAATTTTCAACGCTGTCGTCTAGATCGTAGTACCAGTCTTGGCATGGTAGAAGCAAGACTACTGTCGCGGAATCTGGGGAGGATAGTCTGATCCCACGTTCGCTGAACTCGGGGTCGTCCTCGAAGATCCAGTCGACAGGTATCCTTGATTATCCAGCTTGGGTAAAGAATGCAGCAGCTTTGGCGGGGTCGTGAACCAGGAGGTGTAAATCGAAGACCATGGTATCGCTACCGTGGAGAGCTAAAAGATCTTGAAACCAAATCGCGCAGGCGATTCCTTTTTTCGCAAGGAAGCCACAAGCAAAGTAGCGATTTTTGCTGGATCTAGGTCCACTGTCGTAAGTCTTCGGTAAGGAAGAGCCATCTACAGTCCGCTTGAATCGCTGAAAGAAAGCACGGAAGAGATTGGGTTTCGGTGATTGGAGCGGTGATGCAACCATGAGCGAGCAAAGAACAGGCTACAGTCTCTTTCTCACAGTATGAATGTATTGCCTGTGACGATCCTCTAGAAGGACGCTGCGTGGGTAGTAAGACGTCAGCGTCCTGTGACTGGTGAAGAAGAGGTGAGTCTAGCGAGGTGGAGCTAACCACAAATACGGATTGTAAAAGCACAGGTCAGAGTTAGAGCCAAATAAGGCATTGGAGAGAGACATGGACTGAGGATGGAGGGAAATAAATTGATGCCCTCAAATCAGCTACTGAATTCCATGTTTCTGCAAATGAGCCGTGAATCAGACCCTTAGTCACGCATTCTAAAATTAGCCTCGAAATCGCACTGCCATCAATAGAACTCAGAACCAGACTCCGATTCTCACACCTCAAAAGTGGATAAAAGTAAGACAAGAGTTTGATGCATTAGGAGCGCCACAAACTACTCTGCTTTCCACACTTTTGACGCCGTTTCACCCGCCTCGCCGCACGAGCTCACACGCTACCAACGCATCGAAGCCACCCCTGACCAAGTATACTAACAGTGAAAATAATTGAGCATCGGAGTGTCGCAGTCGCAGTATTGCGGCCGCTATTGATCGAGTATTTAGTCGCTTATGGTAGTACTTCGCCACTCCGTCGACCTTGCGCTCTCTATGACTACACGCGTCAGCGCCATGGGCATGCGTATTACGCACTCTTCGGCGGAGCATGAGGAGCGTTGCGGCTGCTAAGCATTCCAATTTGCCCGTTTCGGGTTGTAGTGGTGGTGGTTGTTGGAAGATACGAAGCCCGGGTGCGAGCCTCGCAGTTGCGAACTGCGAGTCCGCCATTCGCACTACGTACGTAGACACCAAAGTGCGGCCATAGGGGTGGACCACGTATGGCCTAAGAATCCCAATTTGGCGTGTCGTGGGTTGCAGTAGGCCCTTGATGCCGCCGTGCGCAAGGCAGATTCGCGTGCGCGCGTGCTGGTCGCAGCGAGTGCTCGAGGCCGTCGAACTTGCGAGGGTTCACGTCCCAGCAGGCCACTACAGGACGGGTATTGAGAATTATCGAGTTCTATTCGATGCTCTGTAGCCGGGTTCAGAAGAAGTCCATATTCCCAGCTATCTCCGCATATGGCTGGTCCTCCCAGCTGAAGCCGAGTGCGTCAAACAGCCCGTTGTCCCAAACGCCCCAGGGGAAAGTGTCGTTCATCGCGGGTAGCATGGGCTCTGGCACTGAAGGCCCACTGGGACGTGCATCAGAGCTCGCCGTGCGACTGAGGTCCGCGACGTTTGTTGAGGAAATTGGAGTGAGGGAGTTGTGCTGTGCCACTGGTGATGCGTCGACCGAGTACTTCGGGTCAAGATGAAAGCCTCGAATATTCGCAGCCGTCCAGATAGCGTTGTACATCAGTGACGCCCCCATACGGCTCTTGACGTTGGTTGCCATTCGTTCTTTGTTTGGTACTATGGTTCGAGCGAGGACCTCTAGGGATGCGGCCGCACGTACATGCTGTGGAGAGGTGCGGAGGTTGTTGAATAGCTGGTATGTAGATGATACAGCATTTCTGGCAGCTTCCTTGTCCCCTGGAGAGGCGGAGTGATTGCAATCGAGATACTTGAGAAGTACAACGCAGGCGTAGTACGCCAGGCGAAAATGGGCTTTCGGGTGGGCTAAAATAGGGCAGCCGCCTTGCTCGTATGGCGCACAGCGTGGTTCTTGTGGGAGGCTCTGCGGACCGCCTATCTCGGCCATTAAACTGGTCAGTCTTAGAGCAGCCGAATGCCCTCCTTGCAATATAGTATGCAGAAATGCGGCGGCGTCTGAGCCTTGAAGAGAAGAAAGTCGCTGTTGATCGATTGATACCAGCGGAATCGCTAAGAGGTACAGTTTTACACCAAGAAGATTGATCTCGCAGGGAATCGTCCACGCGGAAGAGAACCGCCTTTTGACGTCGTCAAGGTCGTGTATGAACATCTGGACCAGAGTTAAAGATGGCTCATTGTTGGTCTCTTCGAAGATGGTGGCGATTCTCGCGTATTGGCGTTGTATTTCCGTCATCGCAATCATCTCAAGGGGTATAGTGCTGTCGTCGTAAAGTAATGTCAGCTTGTGCAAGCTCGATGCTGAGGATATCGGAGGTGGCAATCCCAGCCAAGCACTCAACCTAGACGACGTTAGAATGTAAGACTAAAGTACGGACCGCTGATACTTACTGGCAACTGATCTGGAAACACTTCATCCAGGTCATCATGCGGTTCCTCGGTCGTACGAACCGAAGAGTAAACTTCGCTTTCCGATGACCAAACAAGACCTCATCTTGGAATTTATCCAGCCCCATATGCAGTGCGGTGTTGATGACTAGTCCACTATGGCCCCAGCTTGGATCCTCACTTTGCGAGACTATCTCTAAGGGCCAGTAGCAAATCAAAATCAATGCCTGTAACTCTGCGAAGATCTGTATTGGCCTAGATGATATCTTTTCTAGGAGCGATTGATATGCGTCCCTCAATTGGTCATGGACCTTCCAGTGTTCAGGGTGGTGAAGGCTAGCGCTCAGAACGATACCCCAGAACAGAGCTGGGGCCGATGTGTATAGCTCTTCCAAAGAGGTGACAGGCTCAAAGATGGGAAGATGTGGAAAATAGAAGTCGTTGAATCTTGAGGACTCGTGAGTGTTTGCGCACTGCTTAGCTGAGAAAACTCACTGCTGAAACAAGTCCATCACGGTTTGATGATCAATGATGACTCTATCAAGAGACCAGAAGGCAGGGTTCGGTTGAGATTTCAGAGCGTTCCGGTCAAACCAAGGGGCGTCAATCATAGGGGCTTCAGTGGAAGCGTTTGCCTGAGGTATGCTGTAAAGTGAGTGAGTTGCGTGTGCTTGATCCGAAGGCGTGGTGGACGACGCTGACATGGCGTGGGCTGGAGGCTGAAATGTTTCCGTATTAGGAACATCCGCGAGCTGTTCAAATGCTAGAGCTCGCTGGACTGAATTTAGCTGGTTGGTGAGCTCCTCGACACGTCTAGTAAAACTTCAGCTTGAGTTAGAGGATCGAATGAAGAGTTCTACCGTCTCGTGGCCACCCTCTTGAACGACGCGTCCATCTTGCACTCGTATTTGCTATTTTTGCATCGTGAACAAGGGGACGGATACGTTTCTCTAGCGTCGCATTTAAGCTATATGAATGTCAACCTCACGTGCTTCGAGGATTTAGAAGTACTCGTACCTTGACCTGACGACATGCCGTACACGACTTTGCTCTACTTTTCTTCTGCGCTGAGTGTTCCATTATGGTTTGTTTCTAGGCCAGTCTTGAGGGTCCGTGAAAGCTGAATAGTCTTGCCTTTAATCAATGGACATCCTGTTGGGGCTGAAGTCCCAACTTTGGGTGCTGATAAGTTCCCGTAGGGGAAGCCCTTGGCAGCCGTACGTGGATTGAGGCGCGCGTAAGCAGCCCCCTCTCTAGTCTTGCGACCGTCGACTTTCGAGGACGCAAGTTTTGGTCGCCAAGCTGGAGTATGCCTGCCAAGAGTTTGTGATCCAATAGCAATGTGTATTTTCCAACTGTTCTCACGATATCAGCCACCCCTTCTAGGCTTTACCCTAGCTACCTTGCAGGAGGCTTGTACTGAACAATGGAGGCTTGCGAAGATCAACTGAATGCGTCGTTAGTCTCCAATATCTATGATGCTTGTTTGCTGTGATGCAAAACCAAGGGGGGGTGGAAGAGGGAACTCACAAGTATCCGGGTTGGAGAGGTGCGGAGGACGGGCGAGGGTACGAGTCGAAAACTATGTTTCCTTCTACAGGAAGCTAACTAATCGCAGGAGGTGCAGACCATAAAAATACTATATCTAAAAGGTTCGGATTAAGTATCTACATATAGCATATCGTTGTAGAATTTCGAGGAGATTGTCTCCAGAGAAGCTACGCTTGTCACGTGACTTTAGCGTGACAGGCTAGTCAGCTAGGCCTGGCTAAACAGTCGCCTGTTAAACGGTCTAGCGCTGATGAGTCATCTAGCGGCTTGGCAAAATCCGACTACTTCCACTCGCGCGTCCTCCGCACCTCTCCAACCCGGATACTTGTGAGTTCCCTCTTCCACCCCCCCTTGGTTTTGCATCAACAACTAACAAATTCATCTCAGACCTTGTTGGGATGGCCGAGCTCATGAATCCGGTCCATCTGGCAGACTGTCCTGCATTGCACTACGCGGCGACGGGCTTTCATGAATCTCCTTCGGGGGCTTCACCGGCGTAATTTTTGCTGGTCCGCTCTTTGAGCAACAAAACACTTTTCATTGACTGTTCTTGCCTTGCGCAGGACGTTGAAGAAGAGCTTCGTCGCAGCCCTCTTGCTGCTGCTGCTGGTCCAACATGGCTTCATCGCGCTGCTGGCGCCGTCTGCTGAGCTAGTCGCAGCTTGCTGACTGGGCGGAGCGGCCCGACGTATCGCGTCAATCTCCACATCGAGGCACTTCTTCATCGTAAGTCCCTCATCCACACCATCTGCAGTCGAGCTGCAGTCATCTCTGTTGGAATCTCACCGTGCTGACGTGTAGCTCAGAGTCGCTGCGATAGCATCTCACCGCCCCAGATCTCCATTTGCTCGCCAGGCCGCAACCCTGCTCAATCTCAGGACAGCATCACGCTTCTTCGACGACGACATCCGCTCATTCTCGAGCCCTCGCTCGTCTCGCAACCGCATACTCGTTGAAGGCCTCGGCACCGAGACGCGTCAGTTGTCACCGCTGGAGATGCCCGACTGAACACAATCCTCCCGAGGTCGGAATTGCCTCCGATCTGTCTTGGCCACATCTTCGGCAGCAGCAGTTGCTCCCATCTCGATCAGTATGGCAGGATGAGAGACGAGACAGCACCAGTTCATATTCCTGCAACATTGGGACTACTAGATGGCGTGTGAAAACTCAACCCAGCTTCAAAGCGTCAATCTGAACGATCTCAGGTCGATCTCAAAGAGGGGTCCGGCAGAGAACATTTGACCCGATGCCCCTGACGGTCGGTATTTTAGGCTTTGCGAGCCTCGCACTCGCTACCTTATGCGGCCCTTGGCCATTTTACTCCCTGGCTCTATTGTATCAACAGCAGATGGCTGTGCATCATGGCTGACCGAAGGCCCTCCAGTAGCATCAAAGTATATATACGGCCGAAGAACTTGGAGTGCGGTGTGATCCCGGTGAATATCGCTTCTAGGTCGACGGCGTTCAAGCACCCGCCGCCAAGGCGCAAGTGGCACTTTGTATACTCGGAAAACGATTACATGTGAACTACCTCGCACGCCAACGACGCCCCTAGCGGGCACATGGCGTGGTTAAGAGGCCAGTGTCACGTCGTAGGAAGGCACGAAGCACGATTAATGACGCCCCCAGCCGTCCCCCACCATCAATGAATTCGCAGAAATGTTTGCGGAGTATATTCCGCGCCGCCAGGTTGCTGAGTGCCGCCGTCGTGAAATCCTGATTGTTGGACGGCTATGTAACCAGCTGGCCAGAGTAGGGGACGGCCCATTCTCAAATGCGCGGCACGCAGGAGGAGGGCCCGCTGCCGTGTGGTCGCAGGGTCGAGGCGAGGGTCCCGCGAGTTGTGGCTTTCAGGCGGCGTTCCCCAAAGAGGAAGTACGCGAGAAGTCCGTGGTGAATTTGCCTTGGCGCTCAGCACCAACCACGGGCGTGCTGTCGCATCCCGCCCTCGAACCGGGCAGAGTGTGACGCGGCAAGCCGCACCAGCTGAAACCGAAGCCGAAGTAGCGTGCAGACCCTGGAGATCTGGCCCAAATCCACACGCCCGTTGCGGAGGGGCCTCGCGGTGGAGGCAATCTGGCACTGGGCACAGCCCACGCTGCCCATCTTGCGCACACGGTAAAGGGGTCTCTTCAGCCGCCGCGAAGCACTGTCTCACCACCCTCGTCGCACCCATACAGTGCCCCCAAGTCCAGCAATATTTGTCCGCAGTCGCTCCCTCATTCCTCCGGACGCAGCAGCCAGCTATCACCCACCGTCCCCGCCAGCACTACGGAGCCACGCCTCCTCCGCCCTCACTCTTCCTCCTCCTTCCCGACTCCTCCTCCACCTGCACCATGGCCTCCACCATGGCCGCCAAACGCCTCTTCTCGCCGCGCGAAATCGAAGGCCTCATCGCTGAGGGCCAGCTGATAGTTATCCACGAAGGCTTCGTGCTGCGACTCGACGGCTGGCTCAAGAAGCACCCCGGTGGCCGGCTTGCCATTCTGCACATGGTGGGACGCGATGCGACAGACGAAATAAACGTGTAAATACTCAGTCCTTTTGTCATTCTCCTCCAGTGCTCGCGCCGTCGTGGCTGCCCTGATGGGGTGAAGTTGAAATGAGGTTGCGGTCGCGGACCCCTAACCCGAGGTGGGAAAAGACGGGGAGGCGATCTGGTCTCCGATTTGTCGTGATGGGTGCTGACATGCCGGCGCCATCTGCAGGTACCACTTCCAGCACACGCTGCGGCTTATGAAAGCCTACCGGATCGGCCGGATCTCGATGCCATGGATCAACTTCGAACCCCCCCTCCGTGGTGGGGTCTACCGCAAGCTCGGGAGCGATGAGGAAGTCCACCTCGACTGTCACAAGCCGTTTTGGACACCCCAGAATGCCCAACATGCCCAACAGCGACCCATCCCAGCCTTCAACCTCAATGTCGACCGACCCTACGACGATGTCGACGCTCCCGACGAAGAGCTCGTGTCGGCGCGGGGGACCTGGACTCCGCAGCCGCCGTCGCTCCGTTCAGACGTCTCCACCGTCGACAGTTCCTCGGATGACGAGCTCGAAGCCTCGCAGGAGCTCTACGTGCCCTGCATCGCGGACGCCGATGCATCAGACAGGGAGGACGGCTCGGTGGTGTGCACTCGCCGCAAGACATTCGCTCCCAGCGATGGCGAAGTCCACAAGCTCTCTCTCGAAGTCCCAGCCCTGAACCGCCCCAAGACCCTGTCACGAGCAGCGTATACCGCAGCACTAGAGCAGGAAGAAATCGCAAAGGACATCCGGTCAAACCCGTCACTGGATCTGGAGACGCAGCGCGCCATCACACTGGAGTACCAGGCTCTCCACGAGCGGGTCAAGAACGAGGGCTACTACGAGTGCCGCTATTCGGAGTACGGCAAGGAGTCCATCCGCTACTGTTTACTCTTCGGTACATTCATTTTCTTCCTCACCAAGGGATGGTATCTCACATCGGCATGCTTCCTCGGCATGTTCTGGGTACGTACTGCGACTTGCCTAGCCACGCTGACACTAAAAGCTAACACTAACAGCAACAAATCATGTTCGTCGCGCATGACGCTGGACATCGCGGCATATCAGGCAACTTCATCGCCGACACCCTGATCGGTGCCTTTGTTGCCGACTTCTGCTGCGGTCTCTCCATCGGCTGGTGGAAGAGCTCCCACAATGTCCATCATCTCATTACTAACATGCCCGAGCACGACCCGGACCTTCAAAACGTCCCTCTCTTCGCTAACGGCCCATCCTACTTCCGGGATATGCTCAGCACCTTCTACAACTTTACTTTCCCCTGGGATGCCGCCGCCGACTTCCTGGTTCCTTACCAAAAATACACCTACTACCCTATCATGGGCGTTGCCCGCTTCAACCTCTACCTCCTTTCATGGCTGCATCTCATGTCACCCCGTGCCGCTAACCTTGGATCCGCGTGGTGGACCCGCCCCGTCGAGATCGCTATGATGGCCTGCTACTGGTACCTCTTCGGCTGGTGCCTTGTTTGGAAGACGCTCCCTGACTGGCCCACCCGCGTCGCCTTCGTCCTCCTCTCTCACATTATCACCATGCTGCTGCATGTCCAGATCACGTTGTCGCATTGGGGTATGTCGACCGCCGACCTCGGCCCGACCGAATCTTTCCCCCAGCGCCAGCTCCGCACCACCATGGATGTCGACTGCCCCCAGTGGCTCGATTTCCTCCACGGCGGCCTCCAGTTCCAGGCCGTCCATCATCTCTTTCCCCGCGTTCCAAGGCACAACCTTCGCAGGCTTCAAGTGCTGATCCGCGAGTTCTGCCACAAGACTGGCATTGAGTACAAGTGCTACGCATTCGTTGAGGGCAACAAGGTTGTCGTGGGCCGATTGGCCGAGGTTGGCAAGATGGTGGACATTCTCGTGCAGTGCCAGCAGCACATGGCCGAGACGGGAGACAGCGGACTGCATTAAATGAGTTAGATTTAGCATGGGAACAACATCGGACCTTGCATGGCCTGGCAGGCGTTTTTGGCGGCGAATACATGGAGTAGAGCGCATATGTCTAGATCGTGTTTTCTTTTGTTTGTCACAACAAGCACGATACCGTGTCCTCTTTCTTAGCGTTTTCTTCCTTGTTGTTTATAATTCACTCTGCATAGGTTCTTTCCGAGATAGGTTATTGGCATTATGATACAAGCCAACGAAATGGAATCATTCTGAGTTCCTACAAATTTATTCCTGCACATTGATTGCTTCTCTTTCTTGAGTCTTTGCGTTTAGTAGATCTCAAGATTTTCTCACGACTGCATTCTTTGCTTTCGACTCTCCGCTTTCAAAGACATACGGTTCTTATACTGAGGCATGCGCTTGCATGGACCGTCAATACCTCAGCACCATTCCTCTCTCAGGCAGCTGACCCCTACTCTCCACTTCCACCTCGTCTGTCACTGTTTGGAAGAGAGCGTCCCGCGAGCCTCCGGAACCCCAAAAGCTATGGTCCTTCCAGCCATTTGTCACAGGGAATCCTGCCTATCCGTCTCGCAAAAGCCACGATTCGCAGCCGTGGGACCTCGACTCCCCAAGCGCCATCAGGAAAACAGTGTGCCAAAACTGGCGTATCTATACGCAGAAAACATAGGCCAGTGCTACGTGTACGACCCCTTTTTGCTCCTTGTACGAGGCCTTTTCGCAGCACGTACGACCCCCATCTGACAGACCTTTCACCGCGATTTAGTTGGCTCGGAGAGGTCGGATCTTCTTCCAGGCCTTCACTATTTGCACATGCACCCTTTCCTTTTCATGTACAGCCTTTGTATTTTGTATAGCTACGTACCTACGTGCCTACCTGCCTGGGAGAATGCCTAAACCATCAACTTTGCGCCTAATAGAGTCCCTCTCTCCATTTACACTGGCCTACAAGCACCTACATAAAGTCCTTATCAACACGACCCTCCGCATACTTATCCAAGTCCTCATCAGCCACCTCACGAGCTGCCCCACGAGGCCGCAGCAGGCCTATCGACTGCGCTGTACTTCTTGCGACAGGCTGTAAACCCGGTACCTGCGCTTCTGGTAGCGCAATCCTTCGTCTGTGCCCTGTAGGGCTGCGTGCGTGTTGAGGTTCTCCATGAAGCACCATGCTTTGGAAGAGTCGGCCCTTTGAGCGAGCCAATCAAGACGCGGCGAAAAGCCTGCCAGGGGGTTCGTACGTACCAGAAAAGGACATCGTACAAGCAGCAAAAAGACTTCGTACAAGCAGCAAAGAGGGTTTGGCCAAAACATACGGTACGTCATGCAAGCATCTTCCCGAGGCCCTTCATTCACCACGCTCCCGGACGGCTCCGACCCTGCTCCCGCCCGCTCAAAGCCCATCCCGCAGCATGGGGAAGGCCCAATCCCATCTAGACGCGCGAAATCGCGGTACCAGCTCCATAATCCACGTTCTCTCCACCCGAAACCCCCGAACACCGCGTCATACGGCCGTAGTCCGATTTTAGGCCCACCCCCGTTCGCATATTCCCCATCCTCTGACCGCCCACAGCACCACCACCTCCACCCACCCCCGCCCCCCTCCACCCCTCCAGCTCCGGCACCGGCCTGCTGTAGCTCCGCGACCGGCCAGTATGGTGGCGAGCGCGGCGGGCCCATGGACGCGGAGCCCTGCGCGATGACGGCGGACTCGAGCTTCGGCTTGCTGGCGTACGTGGACTGGTCCAGGGGTTGAGGTTGGGGGCGGGTGGCGGCGGAGGGCGACGGCGGAGGGCGGAAAGGGGATGGGGGGTGGCGCGTACGTCGGACAGCACATCGCTGCCGTCTCGTCGGCATCGAGGTTGAAGGGTGTATGCCAGACTTGTTGGTAGCCCGGTGCCGAACGTCAGGTCGTCGGATATCCAGCCGTGGGGGCAGCTGAGGCCGAGAAGAAGGGCGTAGGAAACTTCACATCTTCTAACACAACGATTCAGCTTCAATAGTGGTAAGCAACTATGCCTAGACTGCCGACGAGGCACTGCACAGACGGCAACCGGTGATATATAGATCACGTGGTCCATGAAGCTGTTCTCTGCATCATGGACTCACATGGCCAAAAAGCATACGGTAAATATTTGGAACAGTTATACGTGTTCTCTTGTTCTAATACTCAGATGTCGCGGCTTGCTCGGTTTTAGTTTTTCTAGCCTAGAGGGAGGGAAGGACAGTCATCGAAAAAATGCATGGTGGAGCCAGTCCGTGTGAAAGATGTCGGTTTTAGCGCATTATTGTTGTACATCCTAACTTGGACCTTGATCTCTGGATTAATTACAGTGATGTGAGATGTATGAAGTGGAGCCAGTCCGTGCGATTTGAAGTCGGTTTTGGCATATTATTGCGGTACACCCCAAATCGGACCTGGAGATCCTGGTTGATTTCAGTGTTGTGAGATGCATAAAGTGGAGCCAGTCCGTGCGATTTGAAGTCGTTTATGGCATATTATTGCGGTACATCCTATATCAGACCTTGATTTCTGGGTCAATCTCAGTGTTGTGAGATGTATAAAGTGGAGCCAGTCCGTGCGAATTGAAGACGTTTTTGGCACACTATTGGCGTGGTTTGTAAATCAGATCGTGAAATTTGGGGCTTGTACACTCACTTACCGCTGTCTGAGATGCTCTGGCGCATTATAAGAGACACGGGTGAGATGCAACATTCTGGACTGTGTATATGCGTTCTGATTCAAGCACTCCAAATTGACGCTGCTCACCGTGCCCCCTCAGGATGGTTTGGCATAATATCAGAAATCTAGAGAGTTTGAAGACAATGGCAGGAACATCAAGTGTATGAAAGTTCATCACCTACCTTGTCAAACTCCTTTGCCACTGTCACGGGTGCCTCAACACTCTTTCCGGATTCCGAGCCCGATGCGAGTTCATCAGTTTGAACAGTCCGCAAACTCGCCAGGGTAGCTCATACAGCGGTGTTCGCATACTTGTTCTTGAAGGTAGGGGATCAAGTGGAAGCATCGCAAGCAGAGGCAGGAATGTTCAGGGAGGCTCATAAGGCTGACCGGCCATGAATGTTACTGTCCCTCCGCACTTGCCGTTCATTCATGGGCTCTGAATCAGCTCGCCCTAATCACCTGGCCACCAATGGCTCAGATGATAAGCCGGAAGGCCCGATGCCTTCGCTACTGCAGCAGTAGGCATGTGGACCTTGGAGTTGCAAGACGTGGGTTGCATGCGCGCCCCTTACCACTCTCGGTCAAGGAATCCCTCAGGGCCCTGCCGGCAGCTAATGTATGAAGAAAAAGCGATCACATCGACGATCTTACACCGGATATGGCCCCTGGCTGGATGCTTCTGTCCCCATCTCGAGACGACTTTGCTCAGGCATTGGACTGATGTCGCGTAATCCTTGCGAAGCTCCCTTACAAGTAAATTTCGAAGGTTTGAAGGGTGGAGACGTATTGAGATGGCTTAGGAGCTTACTTTGGCATACTGAGATAAGAAATTGCAACGGCAGAACGAGCAAGAACATTTCGCACCATTACAGCCGCAGTTCGGCGGCTAGAGGCAGTTCCCGCACGCGAGTGCTCGCTACCAGGATCAGAAACGCAGGGTTGAGTCCGGAGTGCAGCCTGCATCCACGGGAAGTTGATCCTCGTGGCAGTGAGCAAATGGGTCGAATGAGAAGCCTACCTATCGCAGACGAGAGTTCCACTTATTAGTCATAATGAGGACATCAGTCGGCTTGATGCAAGACTGGCGTATTCGGCAGGAAGGGGTAGTTTCGATCTTCTAGTTTGGCTGCACGGATAAGACTAGGATGGGTGCTGTCACCAGCACGGAGCTAGCATAGTTCCTCGACTTGCAGATAACGGCTACTTGGACGTCTGGCGATGTTGCAGACGGAGGCGCGACCAAGTATTCCAGGCTTTAAAGCGGCGACAACACTTTACATCCCGAACATCTAGTACGGACACGCCGCACAGCTTTCCAAGGTTACAATGCTCGGGAAACTTCTCAAGGCTAGTAGTAGACCCATGATCTTCAGAACTAGAGCTTCGGTCTTGTGACTACAACAGAAAGCTATGGCTAGAGCACATTTCCCTGCGAAAATTTGAGCCCCATGTTGTATGGCTCTTGTGCTGAACATCTCTATGGAAGAGATAGTATTGGATAGGCTTTTCATTGGGGTAATCGCCCAAGCAATTGCTTGTCATCCTCATGATGTGTCAATATTGCTCCATCGAAACAATGTCCGTAGGGCGCCCTGTCTGCAATCTTGACATGAGGGCTATGCAAAGTTTGACATCAGGAGCGTCCATGCAAGTACTAGCACTTCCGAATACAATTGATAATGCATATCACAAGTGGCGACGAAATCGCACCGAGGTGGTGGGTATTGGCAGCAAGGTTGGCGAGAGAGCGAAGGAATATCGAAAGTATAAACGAATATTGAAGTCGATGAGACGATGGAAGGCGTCGTGGGATCATATAACCAGATTGGCTTCTAGCGTATGTGGGGTATTTGAAGCGTGGCGGTCAGATAGAGGTCACCACCGCTGATAGAGCAGACACAAAGAAAAAGAAGCAGATGAGACAATTACTGCGAAGGAGGGCCTACCGTCGTCAAATTTTGACTCGCGAGAGAATATAGCATATTTCAGCACACATGCTACTTTTGAGGTACTCGTGAATGTGCATCGTGAGTTTTGGAAGAAATGGAGGTAGAGGTCGTACGCGCCGACCGGATCGCCAAGTTGTAGACCGGCACTACTTCTGACGCTTTCCGCATCACAGATGCTCATGGGACCAACTTCCTTGTTCTACAAGCGGTGCAGCAGATTTGCGGCTGGCGCATGAAGTTGCGAGGTCCAGGGCTTCGTTAGATGTTGCTCTTCAGACAACACTCGCTATCGGACATGATAGTTGTCGCCCAATCAGTAGCAGCTCTGCACCACCTCAACAGCCTCTGATTCATTCCTTCGTCCTTGGAGCTGATCGCTCTGACACGGCTTCTTCAGGCCGCGGTCGAGATCGTCTTGCCATCAACGCCGCGCTCAAGCTGGAGTGACGCAAGTCCCGTGGTCGATGCCGGATGCAGCATATGAACGTCCACCGCCTGGAGTCCAGCGTCTAAAGTGCAGCGCCCAGTGGCTGTAACCAGTGATTCGAGGCTACCATGCTTGATGGAAATTGCTCATGGCATGCTGGAAGAGAACCGGTCGCCAGACAGGGCTGGAGGTTCTGCGTCTCTGCAGGCGCGGGTGCGGGCTGCCGGTGACGGCCACGCTAGGCGGATAACGCAGGGTCCAGGTGTGACGCTGTGTATCTCGACATCCGTCGAAGCAACACCACAGACTTCCGTATCGGACCCACATACGCTAGCATGAGACGGAATCAAACGCGAAGACGAGGCAGCTGAGGTGAGCTGCCACAAGGCCTTATCTTTCAGAAATACGTGACACTCACTGGCCACTGCTTGATTGCTAATGATTTTCGAAAATAGGAGTGCGGCAAAAGCGCACGTTTTGGACAAACCTCATGCTTCACTCGGCTACCCCGGACGGCGCAAGCACCAATTTTCGCCAGCATGCAAGAGCAGAATACCAGAAGCAACAGACAGCCACCGGGCCCACATGCGCACGTACGCTAGACATGCGAGAGAGTTGAGCGCGGAGCGAGCTGGCTGAGGGATTGCATCTGTTCCGGCCCAGATGCTCCGCTCCTGGCAACTTTGCAAGCTCGGGGATAGGCGCCACAGCGCCGTGTAACTGCTGTGAGGGGGCGGGATTGCTGCAGACCGGCCCAACTTGGATGAGCTTGGAAGAGAGGGACGACGCCGCGGTGAGCAAGCCCATGCGGAGGGCCTCGGGAGGCCGGGAGACTGACAGACAGAGGGTGCTGGAACAACGACCGAGACGGGCATTACATATGCCGTGAGTTCTGACAAGGCGACCAAAACCACCGTCGTTCGCCATGGAGTCCGACGATTGCGTGATTGAGGCCTGGCTTTCACCGCGTTTCGGGCCCCCGATCGGGCATGGCGTCGCTTGGCTTGGCGCGCTTATGGATGTGAAATCCAACCTCACGTCCCAAATTGCCTCCCTTCGCACCCACCGGCGTGCTATACGGCCTGCTGCGTAATAATTGGGCCTATCTGACGGCGAAACTCCTAGAGCAGATGGCAAGTGACTAGTTTTACTGCTGCGCTGCACCGCTCCCGCCCTCCGTCCGGTAATCATTCGCCAGTGTGCTGGATTGCACCATCGCAGTCTGAGCCGCAGTGCCCTGTGCGCGCGAGCACGACATGGCTGGCGAATGCTCCCAGTTTGGTGCCTGTGCAGTGCGTCAAGACCCCGGAGAATTGACGTGTGCTTGATCTGATGCTTGCAGCGTTGCGGCTCGGCTGGGATCTCTCTGATATGGCCCATGTGCCTAGCGGTTTTGCGGGGACCAGCGACAGCGCTTTGTCCCGCAATGGTGTGCTCGTCCACGGTATTGCGTTATAGCAGCGAGGCCATCGGCCTAGCGGTCTGCCTGTGGCGCCATCTGGCCGGCCGCTTCCAGTCATTTTGAAATATAAGAAAGCTCCATTCCGTCTCTCTTCTTTTTCTTCCAAACCACCACTGCATTGAGCCATTTGTCTGAACAAGTGCCCATTGTCCTTCATCATCTCTCATCAACCATTCCCTCATCTAATCCCTTCTTGAACCCACTCCCCACACACCCACTACTCAATCCATCAAAATGGCACCTGGCCTTGTGGAATCCGTTCAGTATGACGCCTTCAAGAACTCGGACGTCAAGGCTCCTCTCAAGAACAAGCCTACAATCAACTACACACCAGGCCGCAATGTCGTCGAGTCACACGAAAACTACGAGTTCGAGGATCTTCGCCCACGCTTCCCCGAAGTCAAGTGGCCGGCCTTGACCGAGGTCCCGTACCATGATAAGGGCCTCAACGGCGACCCAGAGTTCCGAAACCTCCTTAGCGCCGCCACAGATGTCTTCGACTACAACCCTAAGATTGGCACAGAGGTCCACGGCGTCGACTTGGCCAACCTCACGGATGCCCAGAAGGATGACCTCGCACGCCTAATTGCCACTCGTGGCGTCGTCTTCTTCCGAGACCAAAAGAACCTAACCATCGATGCTCAGCGCGAGCTTGGAGCTTACTTTGGCACATTGCACAAGCACGCAACCACCTGTGTGCCCCAGCGTCCTGGCCTGGAGGATGTTCATGTTGTATACACCGGTGAGAACTCGACCGACATGCGGGCCATGTTTGCTCCATCCTTCTTGTGGCACTCTGATGTAAGTGGCCTCTGCTCTCTCCCCACCACGAAGCAATACTGACAAACCTAGGGTAAGCGCAACATCATGCAGCATGATCGCTTTAAAAGCTAATGATTCTAGTGACCTATGAGATTCAACCTCCTTCCTACACGTCCCTGAAGGTCGTCACTGGCCCTCCACGCGGCGGAGGAGGCGACACCCTCTGGTCCTCTCAGTATGCAGCATACGATGCCCTCTCTCCGCACATGCAAAAGTACCTCGAGGGCCTCACCGCTCTGCATTCCGCTGAGATGCAAGCCCAAGGATCACGTGATCTGGGCCGTCCTGTCCGCCGCGAGCCTGTCATCACTGAGCACCCCATCGTCCGCACCCATCCCGTAACGGGCTGGAAGGCGCTCTTCTTCAATCCTGGCTTCGTCACTAAGATTGTCGGGATCCCCAAGACTGAGAGCGATGCCATCCTGGGATATCTCAACGAGATCGTCGCCACAACCCAGGAGCTGCACGTCCGCTTCCAGTGGAACAAGAACGACGTCGCTTTCTGGGACAACCGTGTCTGCGTACGTTTTGACTCCTCGACACTTGGTTTGGAAACGGCTAACAGTGCCCTAGAATCACTCTGCATCTTACGGCTTTGCGCCCCATCGTCGCCACGCCGTGCGAGTTTGCTGCCAGGGCGAACGTCCAGTCTTTGATCCCGCCGGGAAATCCCAGGAGGACGACCTTGCTGAACGCTATGGTCTTCCCAAGGTCAACAAGGACGGCTCGGGCATTGTCAACTACAATGACTAGAGACGAGTTTGATCCGGCTTCCAACACGGCCCTACTTTCTTTCCATGGCTTACTACCATACAAAAGGCTCTGGCGTTGACTGATCAGCCCTCGGTGCGAGAAGAGGTTGATCTCTTTCCATTACCGATGAGACAGTCTGGCGTTTTTGTGGAAATTATCATGGCATGCGAATTAGCGAGCGTGTCTATGCGGGTCTGTTTCACTGGACCCCAACCCTCATTGCATGTATCTTAAGGCATGGCACCAAAATATGGATAACACTGATTGAACTCTTTGTCTTCTCGTGATACTGGTGTGCCTGCAGAGTATTTGGCAATATTTAACGATGCGCTAATCCAGAACGGCATAGTGCAAAGCACGTGATTGCAGATCCCGAACGTCAACGGAACTTCGCATCGACTTCCATCTCTTCCCGAACATCATCGAACGCGATTATAACCTCGCCCAGCTAATGAGAATCATCACGGCATGACGTAGGTATGTCGGAGCCCCAAGGATCCTCGTTGGCGTGCCAAGTAAGTGACCATGACAACGTCACACCTTCCTCCGCAGGATCGCTAGACAATGCGGACCATGAGGACACCGGTGATCAGTACGAAGACTTGAGCGCCCTGGAATACGCACGCCAATCTGAGCTGACCATACCTTACGCTACGGAACTAACGCTCGCCGGCCATGCCACGCCTGTGTCAGATCATGAGATTGAATCGGATCTCCAAGATCCCATCGGCATCTCACTAGCGGACTTGGCTTCGGACTTCATCTTCAAAGAACGACTAACCTTGAGCAAAGACGTAGCAATACTCTTGAAGCTAACATGCACCCAACCGGAACTGCCGGAGTACCAGGTTACAACCGTTGAGGACCGGCGAAGAGTGGCGCATCTCAAGCAAGAGCTGCCATTGTTGCGATCTGATAATGAAGCTGACCTGCGCAATTTCGGGAGTGTCGCAGTGCCAGATTTTGGAACGCTCAAACTGCCTCTCGAGCGAATCGATGAGGACAATGATGAAGGACTCACCTGGCCTGCGAGGTATCGTTCTCTCCCATTTTCCAAGCACCTGGAGGCAGAAAAAGAAAAACTGCAGGTATCGAAAGAGGACGTCCTCTTTCTACAGTCGGCCATGAAAGACTCCTACACCCCCAGAGATCTAGATGCCATGAAAGCCGCGGCAGATCAGTATAGACGAGTAAGTAGAATCCATCGTACATGCGCATTACTACTAAGAAATTTAGAACCCAGCCCTCGAGCCAATGACTCCGCCGTTGCTTCCTCTTACGCCTCCATTTGACGAGTTTGTTTTCGACTCTCCAGCTGGTCACATGGAGCCACTCTCTGAGCTCACTAACTCTACAGCCGCAGAAGGTCAAGCGCTTGACGACCATCTCATGAAACTGGATTCAATCCTCACTCCTGCGATGTGTACCGGTTCTGACGGCAGCGAATCATTGAATCCTGATGACGTTCATATTGGTCAAATCTACAGTCCGCTCCGTGATATATCAGAAGTCCCATCTTCGGTGCCTCGGAAGCGGAAAGCTGCTGATCTGAAGATCGAAGGCCCACTAACTCCGCCCATGACACTAGAGTCTTCAAGCAAAAGAGTCAAGTCGGATTCTTTCTCAGAAGTTGCTAAAGATTTTCTTCCAATTTTAAAGCTGCCGCTAACAACCAAGTCTGATAACGACTTGATCAGCTCTGGGGACGATTTTGAAAGCTTCTTTGATGAAGTGATCAATCCACACGCAGTGGCAGCTAATCAACGGCTCGAAAACGAGCAACTTCAGGAGGTCGATACTACCAGAAGAATGAATGTACCACAACTCGACTTCTCATTGCCTTGCCCACCGTGGCTAGAGTTTCAGCCCAAGGCAAAGAGCAATCATACGAGTAACGAGACAGATCTAGCTTCTCAGATGAATCTACTCAGAATCGTTCAACGCGATAATTTCCGGAACTTCTCATCGTGGCATGGCGTCCGGAAACTCGAGAACGAACTTCCATGGAGTCCTTTTCCGACACAGCTAGGCACTGTTGCTCTAGATGAAGAAATTGATGAAGATCCTTTCTTGGCTCAGATGCTCCATGGTTTTAGTGGAGGGCAGCTTGTGGACATCGAAGCACTTACGTGGAAGCCCGACGGGCTGAGAATTCTTGATTGCACAGAGGAAAGCGATGAAGAACTCGAAGTAGGAGACTTCCACGCGGAAAAGGACATGGAGACTCTGCTACGGAAACGGAGACTCGAATTGCTGGAGGACCTTGAGATCAACTCTGATCTGACAAGAAACGATGCACGTGCCACCGAGCTTAGCCTTTCAAACGCCAAACGCGCAGCCCCCGGTTCCAGACAGGAAGCGGTCTCTAGCACGAGAAAAGTCCAAGAGCCGGACGGTGGTCTCATGTTCGGTGGCATATTCTCAGCATCTACAGCGCTGGACAAGTTCATGGACGTGCGTGGCAAAGCACCTAAGAAGTCTAAGCCGACAGAGACTGACCCTGAAAATGCGTTCGTACCGTTAAGATCAAAGGATGTAACCCCAGAAGTCCCGCACTCTAGTGAGAAGCCAAAGGCTGTCCCGGAACTTCCACGGAAAGACGCCCGCGAACCACGCATACCGAATAACCTACCGCCCTGTTCGTTTGTCATCTCAGCCGCGATTCTGGCGCAACGACACTTGACTAGGACGATACAGAAACTCTATGCTGAAGTGGACTTGATCGAACGAGACTTCGGAGTGCCTCATTCACCCGCGAACGAAGCAGACTTTATTCTTTCGGCTTCTACCGGGCTGGTGTTGACGACTTTGCAGCAGATCAAGCAACGGGCTCTCCCAGGGCAGCCCGATCACTCTTCAGTCAGGGCTAGAATGTATGACCTATCGGAAAGGTACGAGCAACTGGTCGTGTTCGTCAGCGAGGGCCTCAGTGCAGAACGCGAGAAAGATGGACTCGAGAATCCAGTCGACGAATATGACACCACAGCATTGTCAGAATTGGAAGGGCTATGCTCGTCCATGGAGGCGGCAGTGTCCATCAAGTATTTGTCCGGTGGAAAAGAATCTCTTGCAAGATGGATTGTGTGGGCTATGCAGCGCTGGGGAATCTCGATGATTCCAGATCGGCCTAATGAGATGAAATTGCTACAAGAGGAGACCTTAGTAAGTGGATAGCAGCTTTTCTCGAACCTACACGAGATCCGCTACTGATGTTTGGGTCTAATCGCGTAGTGGGAGCTATTTCTTCGCCGATGCGGATTGAATGCGTATGCAGCCCAAGCCATCCTCGCCACGCTGAAGCCTCCTCCAAACACGCCTTTCGTTTCGACTTCTGAATCGGATCAAAACGAGAGTCAGGTATTCGGTCTTCCAGCCTTTATCCTAATGGCAGCGGACGAGCGAGTCGAACGTTTCCAGATTCTCCTAGGCGGTAATCGCATCCTAAATCGCGTGAGTGCGCTCATTGATCAGAGGTGGCCGAGCGCGATAAACCGATGGCTTTTTGACCGCAGTTCCGAAACCGGTCGCTGATGGATATGTATGATACCATGCTTGAGTCGCAAAGCGCGTGACACCCTCATTAACCGTTTTCAAGAATCCGGACGTCATGTATGGGAGCTTGATGTTTTAGAAATTTCTTATCTGGCGATTCCTCTTTCAACCTTCACGATTTTCTCTTTTCTTGACTGGCGATGATTTTAAGTTCAACGTGGAGAGGTGTGACTGTGGTTTGACAGATGAGAAGTCTGCTGGGGTTGAGCTCGTAGACTCCAGAAGGGGTACCGGAACGGATGGAGCTCGGACCAGCATAGCTCCAAGTTTCTATTGGCCATGCATCGGCGAAAAGGAGTCTATTTTCTGAGCACTAGCGAGTCAATGCAAGATGTGCAAGGAATCACCTGCACGAGGCACCCCTACCTGTGGTGGTCTGGAAATACAGTTTCACAATACCCCGAAGGCCGAGCAGAACTCCAAGCCAGCATCTAGGCTTCCCCCCGCAATCGTGGTTCGACCATAGTTCGAGACAGATTCCTAGCAACCATGCCTCCGCAGCGGTACGGCCTTGCTGCGAGTGGGTTGAGCTGTATACTCACCTCCCTCTCCGCGAACTACCCAGCACCCAGCGCCAGAATAGCTCGCGAACACGTATCCATCTCCCCAGCCTCCACAGCGCCCCTCCCCCTCCTTTTGCATCCACTTCTGCACCTAGCCCTCACCCTTTCAACCGATGATGCAGCAGGAACCACTATGCACAGGCTCTAAAGACAATGGCAGCGCGCCTACCTACCTAGATGGGGCGTGGAGACTCCCCGCCAGACCCTTACCCCGCGGAGGCCGACGCGTGGGAGAACCAAGGTAAGCAACGTGACCCCGTCCCGCCGGGGCCTCATCGGCGGCATGGATCTCGCACAAAGAGAGAAGCGCCACGTATGGCTCCGAGGGCGCTGGATCGCGCGCGCTGATTCGGCGCCAGCATCGGCAGATGGGCGGTCCTGCGGCTCTGGGAGCGCGGAGCGTGTTGGTAGCTCGGTGCTGGGGGCGGGGAAAGGGGCGGTGGTGGGGCCTGCGGGGAACGAGAGTGGTTGGTGCGTGCGTTCGACCGAGGAAGGGTGGTCGTGGCAGAGATGCTGTTGGAGGAGATCCTCAAGTCCGGGCTGTGGGACTTCGCTGGTGTTTTAAGCTTTTTGGCTTTGGAAGAGGGAGGGGGGAGGGCAGGGGGTGAGGCTCAGGGCGGATGGGTTTCCTTTGTTGGGCGGGCAGGCCTTCAGTCAGGGGCACGGCGGTGGCGAGAGGAATTAGATGGATTTGCTTATTGATTGTGCACAACGCGAGATCACGATTATGGGTGTTGACGATTGATTGAGAGACTGATTGCGGTTGCGGTGTCGCCACCAGCCCTACCAGCGTGGCCGTGGGATGGAGGGGTGGAGGGGTAAATCATCAGGTGAGGTTCGGTAGAAAGTGTGGCTAGCAAGGATATGTTTTGTTCGAGAACGTCATGCTCATGCACCGCCATTCCTACTGCAACATGTGTGTCCCACGGAGCGCGTCCGCCAAGTCAGCCCACCTCAGCACAGAGCAAAAAAAATCGCTTTGAGATTGCTAGCCGTCACACCGTGGCCGCGTCCGAGCAAGCAAAGCTCGTCGCCAGCCGGCCGAGAAGGCGTGGAGGCGTCGTGAGACTGTCATCCGATGCTCCGTGTAGACCTCTGCGGCCAATTGCAGATGGAGCTGTACTGCGAGGCGCCAATCAAGCTGCCGCCTGCCCATTGAAAGCCTTCCGGAACACCGGCCGCCAGCCCGATGCGGCAGTGTGGTGCAGTGGTGGGAAGCTCGACGAGCCCATAGCTCCAGCCAAGCTTGTCCTCCGCTATCATCGCGACCCTGGGACACGACGCGCTCGAAGTGGGGTTGGCGATTCGAGAGCTGCTCTGGTGATCCGAGTGACCAGTATATAAGACCTGCTGCCCGCCCGTGGTGATACTTTCTCTCATCAGTCCTTTGTACTTCCCTCACACAAACACCAAAGCTTCCTACTCAGACTCCCCACCAACCCACCAAGCACATCACAATGGCGCCTTCAATCCCAACGGAGCAGTATGCTCAGGTCTTTGAGAAGAACGGCGGCCCCCTCGAGTACAAGAAGATCCCCGTCGCGAAGCCCGCCTCAGATGAAGTCCTGGTCAACATCAAGTTCTCCGGTGTCTGCCACACCGATCTCCACGCCTTGAACGGCGACTGGCCCCTGGCCACCAAGCTGCCCCTCGTCGGTGGCCATGAAGGTGCCGGTGTCGTTGTTGCGAAGGGCGACCTTGCCCAGGACATCGAGGTACGTTTCCAACTCAATTCAACCCCCGCGTAGAACCACCATACTGACAATCGGACCAGATTGGCGACCACGTCGGTGTGAAATGGATCAACGGATCCTGCTTGGCCTGCTCCTTCTGCCAACAGTCCGATGAGCCCCTGTGCGCACACGCCCTCCTCTCCGGCTACACCGTCGACGGCTCCTTCCAGCAATACGCCATTGCAAAGGCCGCCCACGTTGCCCGCATCGACAAATCCATTCCCCTCGACGCCATTGCACCCGTCCTCTGCGCCGGTATCACCGTCTACAAGGGCCTCAAGGAGTCAGGCGCCCGCCCTGGCGAGACCGTTGCCATTGTCGGCGCCGGCGGTGGACTCGGATCCCTTGCCTGTCAGTATGCGAAGGCCATGGGCCTTCAGGTCATCGGCATTGACACCGGTGAGGACAAGAAGAAGATGGTGACGGGCGAGCTCGGCGCCGAGACCTTCATCGACTTCGCAAAGTCGACCAACCTTGTCAAGGACGTCCAGGCCGCGACGGCCGACGGCCTAGGCCCCCACGCCGTCCTCCTCGTTGCCGTCAACGAGAAGCCCTTCCAGCAGGCCGCTGAGTACGTCCGCCCCCGCGGTACCGTCATCTGCATCGGTCTCCCCGCCGGCGCCTACCTGCGCGCGCCCGTCTTCGAGTCCGTCATCAAGATGGTCACCATCAAGGGCTCGTACGTCGGCAACCGCAAGGACACCGCCGAGGCGCTGGAGTTCTACCGCCGCGGCCTCATCAAGGCCCCCTTCAAGGTTGTCGGTCTCTCCGAACTACCCATGGTCTACGAGAAGATGCGTGCTGGTGCTATTGCTGGTCGCTACGTCTTGGACACCTCGAAATAGGCGATTCCAGGTCGGGTATAGAGAAAAGTGAGACGGCGTTGATGGGTGGACGTTGAGAATGGAAAGGAACTGTACCATTAGTTTCCTTGGGCCGGATGCTGGAAACGGAGATGAGATGGCCATGGCCATGAAGCGATGAGATTACGAGAAAACCCCCGAGACGAATACTCCAATTTCCTTTTCTCCAAAGACCAGCTCGGATCTCGAAGGCTGGCTTCTCATTCAACCTGTATATATTAAATGGGAACCTTTCAAGCAAACCTCAAAGCTCAATGACCAGTGTGCATGTGAAAACCAACGCTTTCATTATGCTTGAAAATGAATATTCGCTTAGAAGGATCTTCAACTTCCAAGTCAATGCTGATCGCAAATACCCTATCTTGCCTTAGACAAGCAGCGGCCCCCTCTGCTCCCTCGCCTTCTCCAACTCCCCCTCATCCTCACTCGCAAACACCTTCGCCTCCAGCCACTGCGTCGCCCGCGCACACGCCTCGTCCACATACCGCATCCACAGCCACGCCCCGGCATACGTCAGCGTCACAAACGTAACCATACTGACCCACACCGCCGGCGCGCCCCCCTGCCTATGCAGCCAATGCTGCTTCTCCCCCTCCGCCGCCTGGTGCCATGGCTCGCCGGAGATGCCATACACGATCCAAATCCCGACGGTCCTTAGGATCGTGCCGTGGATCAGGTACACGGCGAACGAGTGGCGCCCCAGCCACATGAGCCAGGGCTGCTCGAGCGCGAGGCGCGCCGCGGGCGACAGGAACACGCCGACGATGCACAGGTCCGTGCCGATGGCGGTGAAGCGGCGGCCGTGCTCGCCCGGGTGCAGCGCCTCGGGGATGAAGTAGGGGACTAGTGACTGCAGGTACGCGGACCACGGCTCCCACTCCTGGTGCTCTTGGGGGTAGGAGGCGAAGTAGAGGCCGCAGGTGATGAGGGTGGGGGCGGCGAGGTAGTTGAGCGCGCGGCGGTGCGAGGAGATGAAGGTTTGGATGGAGGATTGCTGGGAGAGGTCTGAGATGAGCATGCCGAAGTAGAGTTGCACGCCGAAGGTTTCTGGGGAGGAGGGGTTAGCGCGGGGTGGAGATTGAGGGGGGGAGGGCGAGGTAGATACCACTCATTTGCGCGGCGTCTTGCCACCAGTACAGCATCATGCCCATGTAGACGGCGATGCGGTATCGTAGCCTCATGGCCATGGTCGCGGCCAGTGTGATGTAGACCTGGAAAGCGCCGACCAGCAGCCGCAGCATGGCCCATTGGTGGCGGTCGTATATGTTTTCGTTTGTCGTCCACGTACTTCGGATCGTGTTGAATAGCCGCACGACTTCGAGCCAGAGTGTCTCCTCCTGGATGGGGCTGTCGAAGCGGACCCAGTACGAGTCGCACCGAGAGGACGCCCGGTAGCCTCCGAACACAGTGAAGACCCATGAGATGAGCAGGGCAATGGTAGCCGGCAGTATCAGTCGTGGTGGTCGGCGAAAGGCACTCTTGGCAATGGCTTCATAGGCGGCGTGGAGGTTGCCGGCCTGGGATAGCTTCAGCGGTTTGAGGGCACACACGAAGCCGGTGAGGAAGGCGAAGATGGGAACACCAATACGGCCCTGCCACGGTACTCGAATGATGGGATATTGGAGGAGGCGGGGTGTGGTGTCCGCATTATCCTTCGGCCAGAATAGTAGGTAGTCGAAGGCTCGCGCCAGATGGGTTACTATCACAAGGACAGAGGCGATGCCACGTAGGCCCTGTAGAGAAACCATCAGACATGCATTTAAAGCCCTAACGTAGGTGTTACTAACCTCAACCCATTTCACGCTTCTGGCGTTCTCCCGGCCCATTCTTGCTGGCAAATGTGGACGATGGAAATATGAAAGGTCATGAAATTAATGAAAGGATAGTATGAGACGGTAATGAGATGTTCAGAGAGTGACTGTGAATAATAAAAAGATCATAGATAAGGACGAAGCCACAGTTCCGGGAAGGAAAACGACGTTGCGAGGGGAAGAACCAAGGTTGAGAGCGGGCTGCGCCGTAGGTCGCCGCCAGCGTCTCTTATTATTATTAGCCATGGTGGAGGGCTTGGCCTCGGCGCGGATCACAAGTTTAATCGCAAGTTATCCAGGGCATTGTGGATTGCAGTTGACTTGTAGGGTAAGTGATGCACAGGGGAAGCCGAACAGAAGCTATCGATCATTGCCAGTTTGAGCCAAGAACGCGCCGCCTGCCTCCCTGTGCCTTGCCAAGGGCTTGAATGGCTTGGGCGGGAGGCTGGTGGCCGATATCCGAACAGTTATGGGGTCAGCGGAGCCACAGTGGAGCAGCTGTTGTGTCAAGGAATCGCTGCCAAGTCCCGCGCTCTCCTCGTTCTGTGCGGCGGAACGATTTCACAACTGTTAGACATTGAAGCCAAGAACCCGGCTTTCCAAGACGACACTCTGAACACTACGTAGTACCGGAGTTTTTCGGCTCCTTCAAGGTTCACGAAAGGACCCGTTGGCGACGAAGCACCCTGTCCGAAACGGAACGAGCACTTGGAAGAGCAGGACGACGGTCATGTGACTCCGCTGTAGCATCTCTCTCTGCATCTCTGCACGCTGGTTGGGCGACGGTCGCCGACTGGGGGAGGGGGCACGCCTTACAGAGACGCACATCTCTATTTCACATGCCTATCTAGCGTTAGAGAGCAACCCTACAAGCCAACCAGCATCTATATCTCAACCACGCACGACGCGTGGACGTTGTGAAAGGGGTAGGTCGTTCCCCGCGCAATCATAACCGCTGTGCGACCTGCTTCCGACGGCGACGCCAGATAACACTGCAGCTTCTCTACGACAAACAGTTTCACGACATGGCCAATTGCACCCCGGGTCCCAAGCACGTTCTAAGCTCAAATGCCTTTTCGCGCCGCGCGGCTCCGCAACATGGTACGAGGGACTCCCCTGAACACCTGTGGACTGGGGGCGTGCGGACCGTAGCTTCTGATTGTCTCGAGCTTGTGGCGTTTGATTAGTGAAGACAAGACTTGATGAAACCAGCATCAACAAAACTCAAAAAGATCAAAACAATGCTGTCTCGAAGACCAACAGCAACAGCTAGTCCCTTTTCAGCGGAAGAGAAACATGCCCAGGTAGAGTGTCTCACGTCTCGCAGCAACCTTACTCACGACTTAAGTCTTTCTTTTATGCTTACTTCGCATTCCTTTTGTGCCCTTATGCTACATGTTGTGGTTTCGATTAACTTTACACCATCATGTCAGCGAGGATTAGGAGCTCTACTATTCTCGGGCAGCTGACCCTGGCCTGGGTAGTGGAGCTCAAATCCACCTACTCGATATTCTCGATAGTTTCTTCTCACTCGCTACTAACCTAATCCATTACATGTTCCACTCCCTCTTCTATACTCTAGCCTTGCGGAAGAGCTAGTATATCCTATCATACATCTCCACAACCCCGCTTTATATTGCTTTACCCTAGTACTAGCATAGTAGGTCCACTAGGGAGGTATACAGTTTTCGAGTCGAGTGGTGATCTAGAGGCTGTAGCTTTGTTGCTAGTATACTAATATTGATTGAGACCACGAGATCTAAGGGAGAAGTAAAGAAATAACCGTGCAGAGTACGCCCATAGTACACAGGGGAAAGCGACGGCAGGTATTCTATGACGCACGATACGTGCCCAGAGCCTCGCCGCAATCGAGATACCACCTCACTACAGTCGACTCGCGAGCCTCTACAAGCACACCAATACACCTTGGCCTTCTCCATGCTATTCAGCCTCCTGGTATCTTTGTCCGTACAATCATGAACATCTTGGTAATCACGACTTACGACATCACGCCCGAGGTACATCTTGAAAATTATCCCTATCAATGATATAACTTGCTAATCCCCCCAATCATTAGCAATGGGCCGACTTTGCTAATACTGCTGTGTTGGAGAAACGACATCCAGACGCCAAAACCGTGATACCATATATCCTTGTGTATTCGCACTCCCAGAAGCATCACACGCACGAGACCGAGCGAATTAGCGCCACCATTACAACAGAATTCAGCCCAGGTAAGGATTTCAGCGCAGCTGCCTGGGAAGAGATCAAGCACGCCCATTATAGTCTTTACAAGCAAGAACCTATTACGACCCACCCGGACTTCTTCTGCATACTGGATAAGCAGGCAGCTGATGATCGCAGGGTTATTATCATGGAAAAGGGCTGCGAGTGGGTAAACGCAGAGGGCAAGAAGTACCAGCCGCTCCCTGGAGATGGTGAACCAACAACAACTATATGGAAGAGACATCGAGTCCCATTTGAGGAGGCTGACGAGACTTGTTGCCTTTTGGCTTGGCAAGGCTTGGGGGGCTACGAGCCGTATCTAGAAGAGGTTACGAAGGAGTCTTACTATGATTACTAGGCCACTGAGCAGAGGTTTATAAAGCTGCGAGCCGGCCGCTCTCGAAATCAGAGATAAATAGCCTCTGTAGGTTCCTGAGACGCGTGCTCTAGGGGATTGCATCACCATAGGCGAAGAAGCTTGTGTTACTGCTAAGACCAACCTAAAAATACTGCACTCCCTAGAACACCACAACAACTGCCCGAAACCGTGAATAAAGTTGCTGAACCTCCAAGAGGAGGTCTTTTCAGGGTCACTGAGATGACTGTTACTAGCTGATTGATTCTACCGAAGAACTGTCCTGCATGCCCAGATGCCCTGAAACCCCGCCAGCGTTTGTCACGCCAGAACCATGATCTTATTCATGTCTTCGTGCGTCCGCAAGGGACAAGCGGTAGGTTATGATACTACACTCAAGATCACAAAACACCATATACGTAACGTATCGCACGTTCGGTCAAGCCCTCAGAAACCGACAAATCATCTCGCCCACTGCAAGCCAAAAAGACAGATTTCTTTTGATCCTCGCCGCTGGAGAGCCCAAAAGAACCCCTTGGCACTGTCGCTAGTCCAGTTAGGTATCCGGCAATGAGACCGTCGTGGGATCAAAAAGGGAAAAACTTGCCAACCCAGGAACTTATGCCCACTCGGAAGACTTAGCTAGTCATGGTTCTCTTTTCTGTCACCGACCTTTCCAGCACGCCAACTAGCCACAGCATCCGAAAGCTTCTTCCCAACCATTCGTCTTTCTTACCATCCTCGTGCCTGGAGTTAAAGTGACCGGTAGACCTGTCTTCGGAATCGGGGGCTTCCACATCTCCTTCATTCTCAACAACTTGCTCTCTTCAAGGCTTTCTATACTTTTATATCCGAAATGAGTTCAAAATCTGTACGTACAGACACAGTCTCAACGCCGCGAAACGAAGGTCTTGATGGCAGACATCGCAGATGGCTTCGCGACTGGTGATGTTCACTACGTGCTTTGTAGCGTTCGTGCAATAGCCAGAAAGCCCGCGCTTGGGTTGTTGACATAGAACCACGTGGTCGAACTGCAGGCGGTTGCAGCACCGCGAGAATCGGTGGTAGACTTCGTAACACATCCCTAACTAAATAGGCTTGAGAAAGAGATGAACACAAAGTGGTGGGCTTCCTAACGCTGGTGATAGTGGCTTTTGGGTAGTTGGTATGTCTTTGGGCTCAAGTAAGTTCTTTTATCTTGCCTAGGAAGCTGCTACAAGTCGATAGAAAAAGATGAAAGTGGCTAGCAAATAGTAAAACAATAGAACATTAATACGTTTTCCTGGTTTTGAGACAGTTGCAGTGACAAGGTTGAACAGTAAGATGATCAGGGAGCTGCTTCTTTGATCTAGAGTCATACGTCCGAACACCAAACGATAGTCTCATGTTGGCTTGATGTATTCTACAACGCATAGCAGAAAGTAGTGTAGACTACGAAATCACCGCTGTCTGCCAGCTGGCTGACAGTAAGACCAGATTGCTAGTAGCTAGAAAGCAGATCTTGTGATACTCTAGGCGCTGCTATTTCCTTTTGGAATCATTTCTCGTAGTCTCCATTGCACTGCTCGTGCTCGAACTCGAGATCTGGTTGCATTTCCCTGAAAGACTTTAGTAAGATATGCATTGGTGATTTGACAGATATGAGGTATAGGTACCAGTATAATGCTTCCGGATCGCTGGCCATGCGGAAAGTGTACTCTGCCGCCTCATCATCAACTAAGATCTTTTTGAGGCCATTTGCCGCTGCTGCTTCAACCATAAGCTGGATCTCGCAGCTACGCTCCATAAGCGTGTACAGATAAGCAGCCTCATCTACCGTTCCCCCAACGGTCAATAATCCGTGATTCCTGAGCACAAGACCTTTCCCTTTCGGTCCCAATGCAGCCGCCAGCCTCTTCCCTTCTTCTTCATTGAACACGATTCCGCCAAACTCCTCATATACGCCCTGTGCCTCGCCATAGAAGTAGCATACATCCTGGTTTAGCATCTCCAGCGGCTTCGCAAACGCACTCCAAGCCTTTCCATACCTGCCATGCGCATGTACCGCAGCATGGACGTCCGGTCTCGCTTTATGGACTGCGCTGTGGATCAGGAACCCCGCCGCATTAGCTGGCCTGCTTCTGTTGCCTCCGACCGCTTGTCCTTCGAAGTTCACAAGCACCATATCCGAGGCGCGCAGGCACCCGAAGTGGCGTCCTAGCGGGTTCGTCCAGAAGGTATCAGCGTGTTCAGGGTCGCGAACAGAGATATGGCCGCTTATACCCTCTGTATAGCCTTTGCGGGCGAGCACGCGGAAGGCGCCCGCCATATGGTTAAGGATCCATGCTCGATGCTTGTCAAAACTGGAGAAGAGCGGAATGCCTGGTAGACACTCGCCCTGCGATATAGCTTGGAGGGGGGTGAGGTCCTTGGTAGGCTGCTTATCAGTTTCCTTTGTCGCTCCCTTCGAAGGAACAAGCTGGGTAGAGGCAACGGGGACAGCAGACGGAGCCATTATGATCTATCGGGGCGCTGTTTGTGCGTATAGACGGATGGAATGGGAAGAGCGAGATATACTTGGGGGAAGAAGTACGCTGTGGGGGGTGTTAGTAGTAGCAATCGCCTTCTCAGTGGTCTCTGAGATGTCTTTGTAGGCCGAAGCCGGCGTCAGCCACTTGTCAGCCAGTCGACGGCTCCCACTTTAAGGCGTAGCTAGACCAGATCAAGGAATCCCCAATGCTGCAATACTGGGTGGTGGGGCAGTCTTTGGTGTCCCGCGTGGGAGTGGTTGAAGGGGAAGACGTTGCTTGGGGTGGTCGATCCGCAAGGGTGGGGGGGTATTTTGAACCTCCGCCTTCTGTAGCTATAGATGTCTCTGCACACCTTTCACCTTCGTTTCTTTCGAAAGATATAGATAGTCCGAGCTCAACCGCAGAGTAAGCTACAAGCTCAGAATCTCTAACAAAATGTCCAAAACGTCAACGCGACGATATGTGACGTCATACACAATACCGTAGTTTTCCACGGCTCACATTTTCTTTCTCGTCAAACTCACCTCCTCCGTCACAATATCAACTTTCATTCATCTTCACTCCGTTCGTTCCAATGGCTTCAGCATCAGCTGTCAAGAGACACACCGGTCCTACGGACGCAGATTCCACCATCGACGCCAGCTCGCGATCAGCACTCACATCAGCAAAGCGCAGCCTTCGATATCTCTATTCCCCCGGCAACTCCCCCAATCAGCCCGACCGCCGCCGTACACGTGTTCTCCTCCGTTTCCTCCGGTCTGCCACCATCTTTGTCTTCTGGAAACTCGTGCGTTGGGCAAAGTACGCCGCCATTGCCTCACTAGTAGCCGCAGTAGGAGCTGGCGCGGTTGGGACGGCTGTCAGCGGAGTAGGCTTTGTGCTTGCGCCCACGGGGATCATGGCTGCCGTGCTCTCGGGGTCCGTTTGGGGTATTGGTAGAATGGCGGCTAGACGCGTGCAGAAGCGATGGGGGAAGTCCGGGTACGGGGAAATGGAAGAAGAGATCGAGGAAAGCAGGAGTGCGAATATGAGGAAAGAGGTTGGACCGGAGGCGATACCATGGTGATGCGGTTAATTCTCCCCGAATCTTGAGAATGGGTTCATTCTATTCCCCTGCAATAGCACATCTCCAGTCATGTCTTTTCGATTTAGACTCATCGAAGTCTCGAACGTGAGATTTCTAATGATGGCATGACAGCCATGCCTTTTATCGTACATTAGTGTCCTCCCCGAATCTCCTTCTCATTCTTTTCCTCTGTCGTCTGCCCTCATCTACGTCAAGAAGAGGAACCAGCCAACGTAGCTACAGGGGCCCCCTCCACGGTTACTGAAAACTATCCTATGCGGTTCAATTCGTGACTATTTGTGCTAAGAGCGTGCAAAGTCCCTACCGTACAATTCACTCCGCGTAACGTGCTTCTTGGCATATCATTTGAAAACCCTAACACTGCTCTGGTCAAGGATAAGTCCTCCATCACGTATAGCTATGGTGTGAGTACGAAAAGTCTTACAAGGGTTTTGTAGGACCTGTTCAATTTAGAGTAGCTAGCTAGTGATAGCAGTTGCATCGCTTAGAAGTGGTTTGTACTAACGGACCAAATTTGACGGTTCAATGTTACCGTCTACACATGCCGTACTGTCGCATATCAGACCCTTCGTAGAAGAGCCGCAGCGAAGACAGGATTTTGAGGGATACAGCCGGTACCTTGCTTTCGTCTAAACGAGATATGTAATGTCTCGCGGAAGTTAGAGCGGCGGTCCGAACGTATTTATAGTTCATTTCATCCAGATCGCTCTGCGTTACATATGCCGCGGGCAAGAAACCCTGTTTGCGTCCTGCTGTGGAAAGTCTCATTACTTATCGGTGTAGAGGTGAAGAGCATTTCAAAGAACGTGAACGGTCCGGCATATATATCCGCTTTCTGTAACAAGACAAAGCTTTCTGATAATGATTGCATTCGGAAAGTGCTGGAGAGGTACCCTGATTAGCCTTTCGTATTAGTACCTGGATTCCGATCCGTAGACCTGTCTCGGCTCCTTTGTGTCTCGGTTGCTGTCTGTCTCAATCTCGTCCACCATCACACCGCGCCTCGTCTGCAGGGGCACCAACACAACCTCACAAAGCAAGAAACACAACAGAGTCGTGAGATGTTGAATTTCTAGTACCGATTGCCGGTGTTCGAGCAACCCAAAACACTACCAACAGCTGCTCTCACGCAAAAGGCATAGCCTTGTCCGCCTGCATCCTGTAGCAAGGCAGTCATCGCAGCCGTCCGTCCAATCTCATGAGCCCAAGCTTAAACCCACTACCCATTCCGTGCTATCCTCTATGGCTTCTCGCTCTCGGGTAGGTTGGCCTTGATGGCGGCCTCGAGCGCCTTGGGGTTGGCGCCAACGACCTCGGCGATCTTCTCGCCGCCCTTAAAGAGCATGAATGTGGGCATGGCGCGGATGCCGAGCTCCTGCGCGACGTCGGGGACTTCGTCCACGTCGAGCTTGTAGAATCTCGCGGTTGGGTAGGTGTCGGAGAACCTGCGGATGGGGTCAGGATTCGTTCGCGATCGTGGCGCGCGCGATGAAGATGCTTACTTGACGACTTGAGGAGCGATCACTTTGCAGGGACCGCACCAGGTGGCGAAGCAGTCGAGGACGAGGAGAGTGTCCTTATCGTCCTCTATGGCCTTGTCGAAGGCGGCCTTCCTGTGAAGAGGAAATATGGTTTAGTGCATGCACGCAACGGCAAACGAGTCCCTCAGACATGGACTCGTGGGAAGTGGAAGACTCACGTCTGCAGGTTGTGTACGCCCTCTTTGCCCATTTTGCTGGTGGTATGGAAGAATTGAGGAGTGAAAAGAGGTCGGTATAGGTTGGATGTCGAAGCCGAAACTATTCGCGATGACGTAGTGGTGAGCAAAGTTCGTCTGAATACTGATGGAGTGAACATCAAGAGAGTTGATGTGTTATATACAGAGCAAAGCAGGGCGAATGGAGGGCTTGGTGGATTTGAGATGGTTGCGGACTGGATTACAATTCCAATGATGCTTAGGTGATGGTCTCGGCAAGTGTTGAACGGCCCGTGCTACGGTATTTGCTCGGTGTGGAGTGGCGTGGCTTGCGCGAACATGATTGAAAGGGCGAACTTACAGGATTCCAAATCGTACAATGGTTGTCTGGTGGTGATACTGGGGTTGTAGTCACTGTGTGCTGAGAAGGTTCTGAGGCGGCGATTGGGAGCGAGGTTCGGGTGCTTGGCTGATTACTGCATACAAAGGCCCCTCGGCGGCCAGCCCGAGAAGACCGCGCGCTGAATATATGACGTGCTTAACAGCCCAACGGCGGGGTAGTAAGCCACATGTGATGTGCAAGCATTCACTTCCAATCGTTGCCCTATCAAATCTGTCACTTTACTGTACGAAGTACCCGGCACCAGGCCACCTTGAGACCATATCGTGTAGAGAATTTGATATGATTGTTGGTAATCCACTAACGTCACGTCGATGAAGCCGAAATGCTGCATTGAATCAGTCATATCGAGTTCGCTCGTAGATTCCCTCCAGGTTCAGCATCGTCACTAGCTACAGTATTATCGGCCGGGGCAAAGCCTCGATATCTCCCAGAAGTCATGATTATTGATGCATGTAGACACATTAAGTAAGTGGGGTACCACGTGCTTGACTACCAGGAAATATGATATGCTATTTTCTGCGTTCTAGGTCGGACATGCAATCTGCACCGCTTACCCAGTACTTATCAGATCAGGGGTGTTGATTGTGCTGAAAAGGAGGATACTTAACGACACAAGCTGAGCAAGATTTCACAGTCAGCGACCACCACGCCGGTACGGCACAAGTAACAATGAATGATCGAATTGGCGGCATCAACCATCAATACACATGCGTTGAAAGTACATTACACAATCTCAACCTAAAAAGGTGTACCACTGGCAAAAGGCCACCAAAACACGCTCGCTCAATCGTGACGAGAGCGAAGTAAATCCAGATATCTGCCACAGACAGCTCCCAAAGAAAGATGATAACCACACACTCCAAGCCAGCCGGGTCAGCGGAGACCAGATACCCGCACCGTGCCATCTATACCGGTCCTAGGCAACCCATAGCCAATTTTTTCGACCGACGGAAACGAGATTAGACAGTCTGTTCTCGACAGCTGATGTACAAACTATAAAGAGAAGGGTATTTTCAAGTCCCACGGAAACCAAATTCACCGTCGTTCGCCCCAAAACAAGAAAGATAGCCAATTCGCATTTGATCAGAGTTGATAGTCGGAGAGCAGAGCATGTTGGACATATACGTAGGGATATTAGAACCAGCCGTCGTTGCTTACCGAAGAGACAAAAGACACAAAAGTTCAAGGAAATTGAAAATGAGTGACTGAGATCGGATTGGGGTCCAGAAAAGACTGACAGTGACAAAGGAGATTACAAAAAGAGTGGCGTGGCTTGCAACGGCAGACTGTTCTAACATTCCTCGTTCATTCAACACATCACTATCACTCAACGATCGACACTCTTGATTTATGAGAAGTAGAGCTCGCACGCCTCTGGTCGACAGAGGACCCTCGTGCAGGTATGTCCAATAATTTTGCAGATCCCGCGCTGAGGTGTCGCACATGGTTGCCAAGATCAACACTCCTTGCGCGTTGCACCAAAACCGGTGGCTCCTCTATCGGGGACTCCCGATCCTGATCAGGAGATTCGCCGACATTTGAAGGCGATGACCCAGCCGCGGAGGCCTCATCAGCTTGGAAATAAGTCACCAGCGCTTCGGTAGATTTGACTCGCGGGTTCCTATGCACGACAGTTGGCTGACGAGCAACTCCGCTGTGGACCGTTTCCTGGTTGACTTGCTTCTCGGCTGCGTTACTTTGTACATCGTCGTCTGTGTCGGATCCAGCTGTGGCAGCCATAGCTGTGCTGCTAGGTTTGCGCGTGAAAAGATCGCCAGACTGTGCCGATCGTCGTTTCTCGTCTGGCTGTGGCGTTAATCGGCGGAAGTACTCGTCGTCGGGAATTCCGAGCTCTTCGTAAGAAGCGTTGAAGTCCTCATGCTGCTTTGGTGTGACAGCCGAGCCAACACTGCTTCGAACGTGAACTTGATTTGACCGTCTTTTGACGGGTTTCCCTGAAAGCCACGATCCTTCTGAGTCCACAGATGCCAAGGACTGTGACATTATCCTCGAAGCACGGCCACCAGGGCTGACTGGTGAGTCATTCCGGTTCACGTCGTCCGTTGGGGTAATAAGAGCGTCTGCTCCACGCTTAGAGCCTGGTCGACTCCCGCCTTCGACGTGAATACTCGATGGCTGCTTATTCCCCCGACGAGCTGCAATGGGCTTCGAGCTCGACGCATAAACCTCCGGTGACTGGACCCTAGAGTCCGGAGGCGATAATGGAAAATCTGGAAGGTCCTCCTTGAACTTGGACATAGTACGAACAGGAGTTCCCGAAGTCCGCCGAACCTGCGGCGGCCCCACCAGATGTGCGGGCGGTGGTTGACGCGACATTGACTCCCGCGAGGTGTTGGAAAATGAATGTTCTGAAGGTGTTGTCCGTCCTTGGTCAAAAGACGATCTCTTCCCACCGCGACGAAATATCGAAGCCCAGACTCCTGCGCGCTTACCACTAGCTTCTGAACTTCGTCTAGCTGATGCTCGCTGCGGTGTTATTTCAGCTGGAGCAATAGGTAAGCTTTGTCTCGAGCTCGTTGCCTCTTGGGGTATTGGGACCGGCTCGACCGTTGGTGTCGGCTCGACCGCTGGTGTCGGCTCGACCGATTGTACCGGCTCCTGTGCAACCATTTCTGATAGAAGATCCGGCATTTGGGATACATTTGATATACCGCGAGCGTGATGGACGGGTGAAGTGGGTGGCGACATGCTTGCCCGCGAATAACGGACTTCGTGCGCGTCCGCGACGACAGGCTCTTCGAAAGGACTCTCCAGGGGAGTAGGGACCTCATCGATTGGATGATGGATTTCCAATTCGCGATTTTCGAACGGGTTACTTGGGATCTGACCCCGTGGGGGGTAGTTCAGATAGGTACTGGACGGCTCGAATTCCATGGCGTCTTGTCTCGGGGTGACAGGCTGCTCTTGCACGGGTGTAGACGGTTCTTTCTGAATTCCCAAACCAACGGATCCAGTCGCTTGTTGAGGTACAGTAGCTGGTGTGCCACCTGGTGCCTGAGCCTGCTCCTTGGCCCGTTGTTTCTCTGCTCTGCGTTCCAATTTGCGCTTGATGCGTTCTTCGTCAGCCTTCCTCTTCTTTTCTCTCCGTCTCTTATCTCTTTCCATGATCTCTCGTAGAGCGCCGGCGTCTAACGAATCAGCTAGATCGTCAATTGTCCTGCTCTTGTTCAAAGCCTCCTTGCTTTCCTTTCCGTCCTTGCTGATCGTGGCTCTTTTCTCCTTTCTCGACTCGTTCCGGGATGGGTTTTGCGGTGACGTGTTCGCACTACCTGGAGAGTACTGCAGGCCGGATAGGCGGATCTTGGGCCTGGGCGTGAACATGTCCAGGACGCTGACCCTGAAGGCGCGGGACTCAGATCCTCCAGACATTGACGAGTGAATTGACTCCTCGACAGGTAGGGATATGTTGGACGTGGGCCGTTCGAAGTGCCTGTTCAGGCCACTGCGCATCTTCTTGCTATCGCGGCGCAACATGCCTCCTCCAGAGTTGCCGGCTGGTCGCTTCTGCGGCACCGGCATGCTCATTGCGCGTATCTCCTCTTCCCGCACGTGGTCATTCTTCCTCTTCTTCGTGGATTTGCGTCGAGGGAGGGCCGGGTCGTTGGCGCTCCGTTTGCCCCGCAAGGTCTGTGGGCGCTGCAACTTGCCGCGCTCGCGTGCGGACGGGATGCTGGTGTGCGATTGTCCTTGTAGCTGGAAGTTGTAGGGTGTTTGGAGGTCCTGGGTGACGGGCCGCAGGTGGGGACTGGTGCCGAGTTCTTTGGTGATGGGGAGGGCCGTGATGTCTTCTCGGCTGCCCTGGGGATACAGGTGCTGCTTTTCGGCGGTGATGTGTGTGGGTTCGAGATCGGAGGAATGCTTCTCGAGGTCGACGTCGCGCAGTGACGCGTCGGAGCGGGAGGTCGGCCTCCTTTTGCGCCTGCTCTTCTGGCGTGTGCTAATCCTGCGACCTAGGGCTTGGGACGTGTCGGGCATACTGCCTGATCGCTGGCCAGCATAAGCAGCGGCAGGCTTCTTCCCTTCTGCGACGGGGGCGGGCCCGTCCACTTTTAATTTGGTGGCGCGACGGCGCCCAAACGGCCACGGCATCGGGCGACCAGCGGGTATCGCGAGGTCGCTGGAGAGGTGGTTGTGTTGCGACGAAGGCCATGCGCCGGGTGGAGTTGGGAGACGGTGCTACCGGGGGTCGTGGATGGCGGCGGGTGAGATTCGCGTGAGTGGTGGCGAGGCGTTCGGCTTCATGGCGGTGCGGCGGCGTGGGAACGAAGGAGACGGCGGGCGCACGGGAGGGCGTCCTGATTTAAGTTATGATGCAAGGAGGGCAGGCCGATGGGGGAGGCCTGCGAGGGAGACAGTGCCGGCGTAGGGCCCGTTGACGCTGGACGACCCGCCACGGAGCTGCCGGACAGCAGTAGGGCGGCCGATGCTGGGGGCGGTCGGGGAATAATAAAGCTGGTTTGCAGCCCGCGAGTGCGCCGTGAGCTTTGCGCCGTGAGCCAGTGGGCCGAATGAGCCTTCTTGCTGCAGCGTCGGCTCGGTGGCTGTTTTGCGCGTCATTGGCAGATCTTGCTAGACTAGAACGGTATATAGTATAATACATTCACACTGCTGTAAATAACACCGGGCAGGCTAACAGTAAAGGGCTGATTGGTGCTAAAAGGGACCCGCGCGACAGCAGCACAGCAGGCTTGTGGGCTCACAGCATCGTTTTTAACCAGTCACACTGCTAACACTACGCTAGAACTCTGATATAACGTCGAACTCCGTCAATAGCATGCTAGCAGCTTGCCCACAACCTATCTACCTTTGATACTGCTTGAAACCCTCCTCACGGTATGCCTGTGCGCACGTGGTATGCCAGTTTCACGGGCTGATGACAGGGCGTATAGTTCATCAGCACACAGCTTTAGCGTATTCAAAACATAGAGAACCGCCGCCAGGTGGCAACCCTCCACACGCTTGCTCTTGTCACGAGTCGCTGCCACCGCGCCCTGAGTGGCAACACTCGCTCGCCAGACTGGCTGCAGGCTCTAGAATCAACGTGGAACTGTCCGCGGCCTTGCTGCTGGGTGACTGCTGGGTGACTGCTGGCCGACCGCCAGATGAGCCGAATCTCGATGCTGCCAATCACAGCTGCATCACGGGTATATCATCTCCCCACTGTCTGCCTCATACCGACGCAGCTCTGGCGGAGACGGCCTGCACGCCTATGCACGAGGGTATTGGACCTGCGGCCTGAGACCACAGACGCAGGGCCATTTGACCATCACGCTGGCCTTGCAGAAACCTAAAAAGAACGGTGCACCGCGTGCGAGCGATCTACCAACCCTAGCGCCCTGACATCATCCCCGCGGCTTTCCAGGTCAGGCACGCCGTGGAGGAGGAGTAGTGTGCAAGTGACGAGCTGGCCTGCGACAGAGGCAGGGCGATCCCCCGTCGTTTTGCTGGCCTCGTGGGCGAGCATTGCATGTCTGCTTTTGCCCTTCTTTTCCCGCAATACGGACGAGGTACCGACGGACGGTATCGGTCAGCACCCTGCGCATGCATACCTAGGTACCGGCCCTTCCCGCAATGCTACGATGGATGAAGCGTGGGCATGCGATGCGCTGGCCGTCGGAACTGCGCCCTGGAGCGCGCATCACTCCTCAGACGCCCCACTGCCCATTCTCGAAGCAGCGTGAGGCTTGATCGACCCGGGTAACTGGGAGCTCCTCAGCTTTTGCAGTGCGCAACCATTGCGCGAAGGACGTTGTAGTTGTTTCAAGGTCACAGTCAGCGTTTCCACACCTCGTGTAATGCATGCACCCCACCCGTCTCCAGCGGCCGCAACGGCGCCGTAGAGAGACAGTCCACCGATCTGATGTTCATCGTCTGCACCTCAGCGCTGGCCCAGCGTGGCTGTCTGCGCGCCTGCACGAGAAGGGAAGGAGATTGTGGGGGTGTCGTCCTGTGAGCTCTACCACCTAAAACCTCAACCATGGAACACGCACCGCCCCAAGACCTACCCGTCGAGATACTAGGGCCCCTCGACCAAAATATCCAAGCCCAGCCCCTCACATGTAGCTATTTCCGGACTTCTAAGAGATGTCGTATCCCAATTTACTTCTCCCAATACACTGAACCGCGGTTCGACCTGTCATGGTGCCATTAAGACCCGCTGCATCTGATGCTGTCTTCCCAGAGCCATGGTTAAAGCCTCAGCTGTAGTTTCATTGGCACCACAGCACCATCGAAGTGATGGGCTTGTCTTCGAATGCACAGACGTCTAAGCTAACCGAAGCTCACGTGAAAGTCACGTGAAGCCGGAAAAATTCGAATATAACGACAGTTCTTCTTCGCAGGCTTGATGGTCTATAGATGATGCTCTTAGACAGAAACATCTTCGAATATAGATGCCAAACTATACTTGTAGCGAGATCCAGTCTTTGCGAGTCCAGAATACTTGATATTATCTACAGGTTCTACTGACAGGCTTGGAGAACGTCGGTGTTGGACTAGACTCAGATAGAATACCAGTTGCTTTATCGCTGTAACTCGGTTATTTATTCTCCCAGAGTACATGACATAACAGCTGGACCATCAGAGAAGTATTTGTATCACGTTGCATAATCCATTTGCAATGCGTTGTGAAGCTGGAACGATTCACGTTTGTCAGGTCTTCATGATGCTGAATAAACATCGACACAGCGATGTCAAGCTTTCTTAGCGGCGCCTTTGTTTGATGACGAGCAGCATCGCGGAGCCACCCCGCTCTCGAAATATTGCACCACTTAAAGCTTCAGCACTCCCACGTTTCTTCTCACTTAGTATCTTAGTCTTGATCTGTAGCTTCTTTTAAGCTTCTTCAATCCTCGACTCGATTTGCGAGATTAATGAACGTGATTCTCGCTCGTCTACGACTGATAAACAATCATATACAAAGCCCAACATCGACTATAAGAGCTCTCAGCACCAGCATGGTTTGTGTTCTCTAGTCTTCCAACTGAACTATTCGTGTACTGATGCCTTGAAGTCAGAAGATAAAAAGAACATCCTCAATTGGGTTCTTCCCGGGGACAAAAGCGGCGAATTCAAGAGGCAGCAATCTGTCTTCAGATCGTTCATCTCAAAGGATCCAGGCGCCGAGTTCCCCGCTGAGAAAGGCCGATATCACCTTTATGTCTCATATGCGTGCCCCTGGGGTCAGTATTCCTCGAAATGCATCACTCTCAACGCTAACGAATCGAAGCACACCGTACACTTATTGCAAGAAACTTGAAGGGTCTCCAAGATATTATCCCCTTCACTTCAGTACACTGGCACATGGGCGCCAAAGGTACACCCTGTCCAATGATGATATCTAGAATCTAAGCTTATGCTTCTTAGGATGGCGATTTGCAACAGCAGAAGAGAACGTCCCCGGGGAGAATACCACTCCCGACCCAGTCCACCCCGACTTCACACATCTCCAGGACATCTACTACCAACAGAACCCGGACTACCAAGGACGCTTCACTGTGCCAACCCTCTACGACAAGAAAGCCCAGCGAATCGTGAACAACGAAAGCAGCGAGATCATCCGCATGTTCTACTCCGCCTTCGACGACCTGCTGGACGACAAGCACAAAGCCCTGGACCTATTCCCGCAGAACTTACAGAAAGAGATCGAAGAGCAGAACGAGTGGGTCTACAACGACATCAACAACGGCGTCTACAAGTCTGGTTTCGCAACGTGAGCACACACTCTCCTCCCTCCTGCCATCCGGCCCCCTATTAAACACTCACATCTTCCAGCACCCAAGAAGCCTACGAAAAAGCCGTCCACACCCTCTTTTCGTCCCTCACACGCATCGAATCCCACCTCGCCGCCTCCAAAACCGCCTACCTCCACTCCGCTCCCCACGTCACTGAAGCGGATATTCGCCTTTACACGACTATCGTGAGATTTGACCCCGTATACGTGCAGCACTTCAAGTGCAACATCGCCGACATCCGCTCCGGCTTCCCGGCTTTGCATAAGTGGTTGAGGCACCTGTATTGGGATATTCCGGCGTTTGGGGAGACGACGCAGTTTGAGCATATCAAGAAGCACTATACTAAGAGCCATGCGCAGATAAACCCGTTTGCTATTACGCCGGTAGGACCGTTGCCAGATATCTTGGAAAAGGAGGAGGAGGTGGCCGCTGTGAAGGCCGTGTTGAAGTAAGGAGGCAAAGAGATGGGAATGACATTGGTTGGATGGACGAATGCGGAAAACGATCTGGTAGATAATGATAACACGGGTAATCTTTTGTGAACTGTGCCTTCGTGTGAATATTCTGCTTCTTGTGAAGCCTAACCTTGTGTTATGTAGCTGCTTTCAGCTCGCTAGCTAAATGCTCATTTTGCACCATAAACTCCCCAATGAGTGCCATCTAAGACGCTCAAAAATGCCAGATCCAAGGCAATTACAACTGTCATCGTCGCCCTACCTCCCTACCGCCCCGAGCGTCTCTTTGACGACCATCTCCCGCGCCGTTCCCACCTTGCTGGCAACCTGGAAGATGGCGCCTTCAATGGCCTTCAAGGCATCGAAAAGCTCCTGCTTCTCGTTCCCACGCGTGCTCCCACCCTGCGCTTGCGCCATCAGCTCCCTCTCGCGCTGCACAGCCCCCGACTCCACCGTCCGTAGATGCGCCTCGATCTCGCGAATCTGCTTGTTATACTGCGTCAAGGTTGCATCCAACGCCTCGCCGCGTTGCGAGAAGTACGCAACTAGGTCCACCGGCTTGCCGTACTGATCGTCGTCGTCTCCCGTTGCCGCTGCTGCCGATGACGAGGTGTTCGCGGCATTCAGGCCCCGCATGCTGGCGTAGTGGTAGTGCTGCGGGAGCGTCATGTTCTGGATCGCGCGGTGCAGGAGCTGCACATCCTGCTCATCCTTCTTCTGGATCTGCTTCACGTGGTCGAGCGCGACGACGTCGTTGTCCATGGCCAGCTCCATCGTCTTGAACTTCTCTTGCACGTAGGCGACATCGGGCGGCAGCTGGGCGACGTGGGCGCCGTGCGCGGCGAGGGATTCGGTGTTCTTGCGCGCCCAGGAGATGTGGTCCTGGATGGACTTCTCGATGGCTTCGATGTCGTTCTGGAGAGAGATTTTGAGGTCTGTGAACTGGGTCGTGCCGCGGATTCGTGCCGCGTCTTCGTATCCGAGTCCAGCGCCTGTATGCTGTGAAAAGGACGCTGCTTGTTGCGTTTGGCCCCATTGCCCCAGCCCGCCTCCGAGCGTGTTGGCCTGTGTGTTCTGGGGTGCCATACCACCGAATAGAGATGGTTGCGGCTGAGTCTGTTGCTGCTGGGGTTGTTGGAGGGAGGCACCAAATAGTGAAGGGGAGGGTTTAGCTTGATTAGAGCCGCTGTAAGGAATGTTAGTTTGCATGCGCGTGCAACAAAGAACCGTGAGGACGGCGCCCCTTACTTACAATAGTGACGGTGTGGCGGGTTTCTGCTGGCCTAGGTTTCCGAATAGTCCTCCCGATTGGGGTTGATTTTGAGTCTGCTGCTGTTGCGGTTGTGGTTGCGCAGTCGATTGTCCGAACAAGCTCCCTGTCTGCTGTTGAGCAGGTTTTTGTAGGTTCCCGAAAAGTCCTCCGCTCTGTTGGGGCGCCGCTGTTGCTGAAGCACCAAAGAGTCCTCCACTCTGCGGCTGCGATGTCGACTGCTGGCCAAAGAGACCGCCGCTTTGCTGTGGTTGGGATGCATTTGTCGAAGCTCCAAAGAGTCCGGCGCTCTGCTGACCCTGGTTGGCATTGGTGTTTCCACTGTGAGGCAGATGACTGTCAGTACAAGCTGCAAATTCTACGCGCATACGCGGTTCCCAGGAGAGATGACTTACAAAAGGGAACTGCCCGTGTTGATGCTCAACGAGTTGGACCTCCCAAAGCCTGTCATGATTGCTGGAGATGTCGAAGAAACGCTGCGGGAGGGGTTTGTACAGGCGCAATCTGTGCTGCTTTCGTTTTCAAGTCGACAAGTGAGGTGGTGAATTGGTGGATGCGGGTCGGAGGCGGCTGCCAGAAATTACCAGACCTATAAAAGGCGCCAGTCCAGGCAGCGCGTCGATTCCGGCGAACTGCGAAGACGAAGTCCAAGATAGACGACTTCAAGAAGCTGCCACCAGAGTGTGATTCGAGAGATTCTGGCCAGGTCGTCAATTCAATGGCAAACGGGGAATGGCCGCTTCCTCCGCAACGGAGCCTGAGAGGCGGGCAAAAGCACCGGAAAAGGCGACAAAAAGAGACGAAGATGGCGGGAGAATACTTGAATGCGATTCCAGGTGAGGTGGTGGCCTACAAGTCGTGTACTATTGAGCCGTACCTGTAAGTCTTGGTATTTGGTGTTGCGATTTAAGCTTTCACACTATTCTACCTATAGAGAGCTCCGTGCTGAACCATCCCACTCCACAGCGACGACACCTCCAAAGCAAAGTTCACAATTGGCAAGAGACTGCTCCAGCTCCTCTTCAGCACAAATAACCCCTACAAGCACCCGGAGCGCGAACTTATCTACGAGGCTCGCAAGGTCTACGCCGCCTACCACAATATCTACACCCTTGTCCCGTGGGACCCGCATACCAATCGAGCTTTCGATCCCAAAGTCGACCTCAAGATGGAAGAAGACGATGATGAATTCTACGGGCCGGATAGCTCCAATGCTATCGGCGGCGACCAGAGTGAGACGAAGCACGACGCGTCTAATAGGCCATCAGCAGATAAAGACGACACATTGGACGCAGAGCTCGAGTCTGGAGAGGAGGAGGAAGAGGAAGAGGAGAGCGACTCGGTGAGCAGCGCGAAGCTAGAGCGCACTCGCCGCAGCTATTGACGCGCCGCAGGACATCGAGATTATCACAGACCGGCCCCAACAGGAAGAATCAAAGCCCACAATGTGAGTTCCTCTGAGCTTCCATCTCTGCGCCCGTCCATCGGGAGGCTCCCCGCCGCCACTCTGACACATAATAGAAAACCTGCCGCCGAGTCTACTAAGGAAGTATCACGGGCTCCCGCTGAGCCCTCTTCATCTCGTCTAGCACAGCAACAAGGGAGTGCCCCAAAGGCCTCTCTAGCGACTCCAACAGCTCCCAGCGCACCCCAACAACTAGGAACCAGCTTCCCAGAAGTCCGAGCATCCACAATAGACGTCAACGCCGACCCTATCTACCCGCCCGTGGGCAAAACCGTCTCTCAAATCGACATCGATGCAGGTACGCCGCCCACCCTCTGCCCCCCTCCCGCAAACATTCCTCACAAACCTCACAAAGAACTACACTAACACCCTCTCTTCTCCACAGACCTCGCTGAAAGCACCAAACCCTGGCGACTTCCTGGCGCTGACCAGTCCGACTACTTCAACTACGGCTTCGACGAGTTCACGTGGGAGATGTACCGCCAGAAGCAGGCGTCCATGGCCTCGACGCTGACCGCGCAGAAAGCTGAGACGGAGCAGTTCCAGCGCATGTTTGGTGCCGCGCCCATGCCGACAAACGCCAGCGCGGCGCCTCCCGTTCCCGGTGCGCCCACTGGCCCTGCAGCGCAGAATAACCCCATGGCGGCTATGGGTGGGATGGGCGGGATGGGGGGTATGATGGGCATGAACGAGGAGCAGATGATGCAGGCGATGCAGGCGGCTATGATGCAGCAAGGTGTCACGGATCCATCACAACTGGACTTCAACGCGTTCATGGCGAGCATGGGCCAGGGCATGCCAGGACAACAGCAGCAGCCGCAGCAGCAGCAGCCGAACCAGGGGTATGGCCAGCCGAATCAATCGGGATATGGAAATTATGGGCAAGGTCAAGGTGGCGGAGGGAACTATGGTGGTGGTGGTGGGAGAGGTGGAGGAGGGAGAAGGGGTGGAAGGTGGTAGGCTCTACTGCGGTAGAATCGTCTGCATTAAAAGGCGTTTATGGCTTGGGGATGTAGGATACCTCTGGGCTGCGGGTTTATTCAATCATCTGCGGCACTAGGAGTCGGGAGGCTCGGAATCGTACACCAACGATCGATCAGATTCGGAAAAGCACGCTAAGTTACCACGACACGTAGTTCAAACGAGCAATCGATGACCTTCACAGTTTCACGTGAAGTGTTCCCTTGTATGTAGTCTGGTTTGGCACCGTCTGAGATGCCTTGACTAGGTATTGTATTTTTGCAAAGCCAATAGCTTCCACTTGGCGGTACATGTCATTGACAATTTCCGCTTACTCCAATTCAGACAAGGAAAGATCCATTCCTGCCCTCGGGCTACCTGCTCAAGCACCTTAACACACTACTCCTCCATGACCTCGGGAGATCCAGACTCCAACACGCCTGGGGGTATCCGGCCCTCGCTGATCTCCTTCTCGTACCACGCGATCTCTTGGATGGTCGTGGCCTTCTTGAGCAGTGCCTCAAGTCGCTTCTGTTGAGCCGCCGTCAATTTGAGCTGCACCCGGTTCTCCTTCGACGCAGACTCGTCGCCATTCACTGCCGCTCCAGGTTCGAATGTGCGAGACTTGGTTCCCAAGATCTAGGAGTTGTCAGAAAACGTCAAGATGTGTTTAAGAACCTAGAGGGGTACTTACCTCTGAGGCCAAAGCTGATGGCTCCGTGGCTGTACCAAACACTCTCTTGGCCTGGCTCCTCTCTGTGTCCTTGACCTTCTTGAAGTCGAGGAATCGGACAGTCGGGCATAGGAAAAGGATCCAGGAGCGGTAGTTCTGACTCGTTAGTATTTGTTTGCCATAAAGCCACCCAAGCGCACGCCAACAGTCCCCAATTATAACGATGCCACAGATTCCACGTACCGTGTCCCTCGTCACTGGATTCTCCATCAACACCAGATGTGTGAGCTTCTTGAACCCGCCCAAAGCATTCAGATCCGAGAGTTCTGAAATGTTATTCTCCGTCAACACGAGCGAGTACAGACCCGGGATGCTCTTCGACAAGGCAGGTTGTATAGTCGTGATGCGGTTCCGGGCCAGCAGCAGCGTGCGTATCCGTGGACTGAGGGGGAAGTTTCCTAGAGTAGAGAGGTCGTTGTCGGTGAAATCGATCGCATCTTGATCCTACGCGAGGGGGAGCGAGCCCGCCGGTCAGCTCGTGGTTCTCAAACTGCTTCCGCTTCAGCAGCGAGCTTCGTGTATGCCCGCCGGGAGTGAACTAGGTGGTGGGGTCGGTACTCACTTTTGCGGCGCCCAAGTTCTCAATAGTGGGGATCTTGTGACCTGTAGCCTCGCGAATAGAGGTTTGATATCAATGAAGCTCATCATAGTGTAGCATCTGCTCTTTTCAGGGCGTACGCACCTCGTAGGTCCAGCTCGCGCTCTAGGAGGGGGTTGATGTAGGAAAGGGACCCTTGGATCACGTCCACCGTTAACCTCATCTTGCGCAACCACCACCGGGTGATGTAGGAATATCTCGAAATCCCGGGAAGAGGAAATGATTAGTCGGATCGTGAGTTGCGCGCGCGAAAGTTGGGTGTGTTTGCGACGAGGTGGGGTGTTCTGGGCGTCGTGCGGTCACCATCAGTTTTTGAGATTGAGCCTCCGCCATAAAATCCGGGGTTGCGCTAGTACCGAAAGAGTAATCCATAATCTTCACCAGCCATGGTCACAGAACGAAGCTCATCGTTTTAGGCTCGTAACATGCTCAGGAGGAACATCTAGCTGGTTTCTTAAATTTTGTTATATATATTCCCTTCCGCTTCTGGCTACTGAAATACGTAAACCACACCCGACCTGTCTGCCGATATCACCATGCCGTATGGGTATTCCAGCAACGCCACATCTAAAACGCTATCCATGTGACTCCGCAATAAATGCTGCTGCTGCAAAGAAATAATAGACGACCTGGATGGCTTCGTGCTACCCCTCTTAGCTGACGTGTTGGAAGCTGCCCTGCTGCCATCCCGCCCGCTCGAAGACGATTGCTGACCATGGGGTAGAGACAGTCGTTCCGTGACTACAACTGTCTCCGTGCTCAGTTGGCTCGTGCTGTACTGTGGTTTGCCTTCGTCCAGTTCCATCCCACTGACCACCGTCGAAGCCTCGGGGCGCACGGTATCCCAGAACCGGACTTTCCAATCAGGGCCCGCAGTAAGTAGGAACAACTGCTTGGTTTCGTAGTCCTTCCCCTTCTCGGTAGGTTGGGTTCTTATCACCATTGCGCGTATACCGCGGTCGATATTGACGTTACCATTGGGTTCCAAGGAGGTTGCGAAACGCCCAAGCATGCCCCCTGGCCCTTCCTCGTCCACGTCAATCAAAGCCATACCCTTGTGGTTGTCCTTGCTGAGACCAGTGCGGTACACATCTTTACAGACTACCTTCTCCATGTTCCAGACCGTCACCTCGCCCTGTCCAGTCCCTCCGGCAATGTGTATCTTAAATTTGCTCCTTCCGAGAGACTGGTGAACGATTCTGTGGATGGGGGAGGCACCTTGGAACGACCATGCTTTGAGTCGAAGCCTGAAACGGAGATCCCAAAGATCTATCACGCCGTGCGATGTTCCCAATAATAGCCAGTACTGTCTCCGATCAAGACAGAAACAGGTTGGGGTGCCATGTTGCAAAGGATTTTCGAGAGTGTACAACTCGGTCATCGTCCTCAATTCTAACGCTATGATTCTCGACTTATTAGTCGCTAACATCAGCACTGAGTGAACGTCGCTCTTGTAATGATCCGACCACACAGCATGCTCTCCTTCAGGAAGTTGATACTCTCTGAGCACTTTCAGTCTCCCATACTTAGTGCCACCACCTGGAAGCTGTTGATAGTCGACTCTGACCACGAAAACACTTCCATCGCTTCCCGTGCAGGCGAACGAATAAGTGTTCTCGATGAATGCCAAACTCGAGACTTTGGCACCTTCGTTGAGCTTGAAAGTTTGGCGAGATCGGTGTGTGATGTTCCTCTCCAACCGCCAACTATCCCAGACTTTTACGGAACCGTCATCAGATCCCGTGATGAAGAAGGAATGATCTGCAGCAACGAGAATCCGACTGACAGCGGCAGTATGTTCACCAATCATGGCAACCAGTGTTCCTTCTGGTCGCCATGGGTTTGCCGAAGAAGATGGCTGACCGCTTCCACGTTTGATTGGCTGTTGGTCGACCGACTGGACTTGCGGTCCGAACTCAATGTCATCAGCAGGATAATTCTGCAAGTATAGTGAGTCCAACAGCCTTAGGATATTTTGGTCGCTTCCGGTATAGTTATGCGACTCTTTGTACCTTATTCGTGAAGGGCTTTGGCGATGATGTGCTTGGGCCACCGCCAACTGGGAGGGTTGCTGAGTCTTTTGTCTGCTTTCTCGCGTTGGAACGCCATCGACCTTGCCAAAAGCGTTCGCAGATGTCGTTCCAGTCTCAGGGTGAGCTTTATTGTCACCAACGTTGAGCAGACTCATTGCGCTATTTTTGCGACCTAGGCCATGCTTATGATCACCGAAAGTGATACCACCGACCGAGCCCACTGGTGACTGACCATTTGGCGAATCATTGGCTTTACGATCTGACCTGGGAACTTGAAGGGAAGAGCGACGTGACTCGACGTCTAAAGGAGATATCAGAGTAGGATGTGCTGCGCTTGGCGAAGAGGATAATCTGGGTGGCGTTGGGCTAGAACCACGCCCGAGTGCAGATTCCTCTCGCGCGAGCCGTTCGGCCAAGGATGATTTGGCACGAGTAGCAGGCACTTCTTCTGTAGTTGAAGCATCGAGCAAGGCATCTGCAATCGTTCTGGGAGGCAACGTGATTTGCGTTTGGGCTTCTGTGTCCTGCGTTGGAACTTTCTCCAGCAGCTCTTTGCCCTGGTCAAATAGCACGGTATGTGGTATAACACCCAGAGCATTAAGTGCTACTATGTCGTTGAACTTTGAAATTGGCACAGCCTTGTCATCGTTCCGTTTTCGATGTGCCACACGCCAGATGTAGTCCTTTAATGCGACTAACTTGAACTCATCGTCGGGATTCATGCCAGCACTGCGGAGGCGAGTGAGCCACTTCTCATCTTCCTCATTCTTTGTGATCCGGCTCAGGGCCTTCTTTGGAGTCAGGTCTCGTGCAGAGATTGTCGGTCCTGCGTCTCGGCCCGTTCCAGATGAGTTCTGTGGTCTATTATCTGGTGCTAGCCAAAATAGTCCCTTTTCAGCTGTTGTTGCCCACGTGGAAGCCATTTCGAGAACGATCCGGGGCAGGGGCTTCTTCAGAGAGTCCAGTATCTTCAGTTCCGAATACTCCGAGGGTTTCACCGTAAAGTAAACCTTGATGAGGTCGAACAGAATGCTGTTTGTATCGGCGATAGATAGATGGGAGGTGGAAACGGAGATGAACTGTGCTGCGGCTTCGCGGATCCAGCTATTGGGATGCATGGTAAAGCGAGCTACGATGTCAACCAGTTCCCAGGTCTTGGATCGCTGGAATAGACCAAGCTCTGCCATTGTAGAGAATGAGCGGATGACTCTGTCGATAACGAACTCTTCGGGGTCTGTAAGGCCTTGTACCATCAGCGGGAGAATATACTCTTCCAAGCTTGGCGCTCCAACGTAGACAGCGACCGAGACAATCGTTTCGAAGAACGCTTTTCGAAGAAGCCAATCTGTAACGTTGAGGTATGTGTTGAGATGGCTTAAGATCACGTCGTTGGCTTTCGAACTCCCAAAGAAATTGCAGAGATCTGCCACCGATCCAAGCATAGCCCGTCTGACTGAGAAATCAGGATCAGTGAGCAACGCTTTCGTGTGGACTTCGATCTGAGACATCAAGTCGGCACGCGCTAGATCAAAGATTCGTGAGTTACTTCGATTCTTTGGGTCATCGTCTTCGACTTCGGGCTCGGCATCCGGGAGAGACACGTCAACACGGAGTGCTTGCATCTTGTCCAGGTTTCGAGCAGCAGTGGTGGCCAAAGTTCCGATGCATGATGCGTATATCATCCTCATGAGCAGACTCGAGGACTCAGTTGCGTCAGGAGGAGGGGGGAGAAACGAGTTCAAGCTCGGAAGAATATATTCGGGAAAGACGTTCGCATTGATCGGCGATGCGACAGAGACTAGTGAGCACTATGTATAGTCAGCACAGAATCAAAACAACACAGAATACGAGTGAACTGCAGCCTTACCAATTGAGTCAGCGATCGTAGGGCTGCTACTTTTACCATATCCGCCTTGTCTTCCAGGTGAGTTGCTATGTATGGAAGTATACGATCGAGCTTTGCTTCATCTGTGGATTGTTCTGCAAAAGCTAACAGCAACTCGAAAGCCCGAATACGAGAAGATGCTTTAGCGGTTCCTCTCAGAGAAGATTCCACAGTCATGAGGAAAATCAGGGTCCCATCGTCTGATGGTCCTGGTCTGTTCAACGCTTCATGTTGATAGTTCGGGATGTCTATAACCAGAGGGAATAGCCCGCCGTCTGCTTTCTGTGTTGGGCGTGGTATTCGTATTGATGGGCGATCATCTTGCGCATTGAGGTGAAACATGATTTTGTCGAAGTCGCTGAAAATCTCGTCGATCCGATCGTCGCACTCACCAAAGTTCTCAGTCCCCGAAGTGACTGGCTTGCGCCCAGATGTCGGGTCGGTGATGGTATACATGTACTGGTGAAGCATTTCGAAAAAGTAGTCTGGGAATCCATGGAGTTCCTTCATCCAATTTAGGTAGTCTTCTGCGGACATGCGAGAGTTTGGTTCAAGTTGTGTCATATGCACAACCAGATCTCGGATAGAGCGATCTGTTATCTTACTGAAATGAATGCGCTCCGGGTCGTATTGATCTTGGCGGTACTGAAACATCTGGCTCAAGTCGAAGATGGGAGCTTCGAGGAATAGCTCAGCGATCACGCAGCCAACGCTGAAGATATCCATAGCCCAGGTGATGGTTCCGTCGCCTTCTGGCTCGGCCCCTGCATTTAAGAACCTTTCTGGCGCTAGGTAGCATGTCCGACGACCAGACGTGTCGAAGTAGAACGAAAAATCAGCAGGATTGTCAATTGGTAAGTACGTGGGTTTGAAAGACGAGGAGAAATCAGCCAGGTAGAGCCAGTTCCAAGAGGTCACCAAAACATTCTCAGTCTTGATGTCTCCATGAAAAATATCTCGAGCATGGCAATCCCGAACGGCGCAAAGGAGCTGGAAAGCCAGCCACTTCTTCTCGATACCTTCGAGGAATGGCCGAGTACTACGACGCTTTCAGTAACGAATCAACCTAGCCTAACATAGATACATACCTTATTTTATCATACAAAGAGTTGTGAATATACTGCCGGACGAGATACCCATTTGTGCTCGTTTCCAAGATGCGATGATAGCCCAGAGCGTTTGGGACGTCGGCGAGGGCCTTTCTTTCCTCTAAGATATTTATTAAGAGCCACTCAATCAGAGGAGGTGGTCAGTTAAGCAGACTTACTCAAAAGAACGCGAACATATTCATCTAGCTTGAAGCTAGCGTATGGCTTCATGACCACCTTGGCGATGACCAGGCCATCCCTATGCTTAGCCCGGATGCATTTCATGAACCTCGCCGTGCCCAGAGACTGCTCATAGGTAAGGTCAGCCATTTCCGGGACGTCGATACCGGCCGACCCCGCCGAAAGGGTAGTCAAAGAGTATCCTTGGCCCATGATGGCGGTGGATGTATTGGGGTGGTTGATTCAACTACAGGGCTGGGTGCGCGAATGTCAAGTCCTCATGGCGATAGTCTGAATAGACCGGGGGGCGCGACTACGAGGAAAGCATGAAATCGAGTTCACTCTAGAGAAGAGTGAATGTGTTGTAGTAGTTCAGGTAGATGGATAAGCATTAGATCAGATGCACCTGAGCACAGGCACCTGCGTCAAAGACGCTCGGCAAGCCTTGCCATTATTCGGGCTTGCCGCAACGTCACCAGACTCCAGTACCAAGGTAGAATATCACCAAAACACACAACTCCGGACATGGCACCCAAACCTCAAAACATTGTCTTCTTCCACCCCGATCTGGGCATCGGTGGTGCGGAGAGGCTTGTTATCGACGCCGCTGTAGGCCTGCAGAGCCTGGGCCACAAAGTCACCATCTTCACCTCGCACTGCGATCCCAGGCACTGCTTCGACGAAGCACGAGATGGTAAGCACATTGTAGAGCTGCCACGATCACACCTCACTCATACACTGGAGGAAGGTAGCTGAGACTCCGCTTTGCAACACAAAGGAACTCTCGATGTACGCGTCCGCGGGAACACCATCGTGCCCCCCACCGTTCTAGGCCGCTTCTCCATCCTCTGCGCGATTCTACGCCAGCTTCACCTCATCGTACAAATTGGCCTCTTTTCGTCCGAGCTACGAACTCTACGACCGACTGCATTCTTCGTTGACCAGCTCAGCGCAGGAGTACCCCTTCTCCGGTTCCTGCTCCCAGACGTCAGGGTCATATTCTACTGCCACTTCCCAGACAAGCTTCTTGCAAAGCAAGGAGGACTCTTGAAGACACTATACAGGGGCCCGTTTGATTGGATAGAGAGCTGGAGTACAGGTTGCAGCGACACCATTGTGGTCAATAGCAAGTTTACCAAGGGTGTTTTTGCAGAGGCATTTCCTGGTCTGAAGAACAGGAGGCCAACAGTTGTATATCCATGTGTAGACACATCCTCGGCGGATGAAGCTGAGGATCTCAAACCGCTATGGTCCAACAAGAAGGTGTTGCTTAGCATCAACCGCTTCGAGAAGAAGAAGGACGTTGGCTTGGCCATCCGCGCGTTCGCTGGGCTGAGCGAGCAAGAAAGAAGCACATCACGACTCGTGATTGCAGGTAAGTCATCCTCTCATACACAAAACATCTAAGCTATAGCAAGCTGATTATGCCTAGGTGGTTATGATGCCCGTGTCGCCGAGAACGTCTCGACTTACAATGAGCTCTGTAACCTAGCCTCGTCGCTGAACCTGAAACATGCCACAGCAAAGACGGTCATCAGTGCCATGTCGATCCCTGACGACATCACCGTTCTGTTCCTCCAGTCCGTTCCCAATGCCTTTAAATCGACCCTGCTGGCTACCTCACGCCTTCTAGTGTATACCCCCCGCAACGAGCACTTTGGCATTGTGCCACTAGAGGCTATGATGGCCGGTATACCTGTTCTAGCAGCCAATGAAGGCGGGCCAACCGAGACTGTCATCAGTGGCCAGACTGGATGGCTGAGAGACGTCAGTAAAGTGCAAGACTGGACAGAGGTGATGCGAGTGGCACTCGAGGACGGTACTGGCGAGGAACGTCTCCAAGAAATGGGGAAATGGGGTCGGGAGAGGGTCAAAGGTGAATTTTCGAAAGAGAAGATGGCACAAAGGCTCGAGAACGAGATCGAGGCTATGGAGGAGGTCGATAGGCCACCGATTGCGAGCACATCTTCTATCGTCCTCGGGGCAGGGGTACAAGGGGCTGTGTTCGTTGTTGCCCTCTGGCTGGCTGCGAAGGCTGGCTCCTATTTGTAGGTGTTGGACGTATATAAGTACGGGGAATTGAGAGCTATTGACTTATCCTGCCAAATAAGCTCGAGTAAGCCATGTGTGTATCATCGACTTCTTTCCCTTCTAATTCCATGATTCCAGTCGTTCCGATGACGTTCCTAATATCCAAAGGCGTCAGAGTTCGATGCTGGTTGTCATGCGTTATCTGCTCTAGCAGTGTCAAGCCGGTGTAAACAGAACAAACGTATGATCTGGCGGTACTATGCCGAGAACCTTTCTTCAGGCTGCGTTATATCCAAAGATCATTGACCACGGTCGCCATAAACATCCACATAGATCGGAACAACCGTCGTATCTCGTATATTGAAGCCTTCGTTCAAGTTCTGCTATGCTATCCGTGCCTCCGTCAATCCCACCACCAAGCTGGACACGCCCAAAAGACACCCATTATCCGTAGAAAAATTGGGTGGACAAGAGAAGATAAAGTTTGAAGCCAATGCCGCTTTTGGAAAACCATATCAAAAAGAAAGCAAGAGAAGTGGCAAATCTAGGCCGTCAAAATGGCTGAAAGCCTGCTGCTGAGGAGAATCGAAGAGGAATAGAAGTACAAGTAATAATACGGCTATAGAGCCCGGTGATAAGAAGATGTCGTTATGCTGGTTTTGCAACCCACCATTGGCGACTCCCACGCTTAGGATTGAGGCTCCAGGCCAGCCGCATGCCTCCGGACGTGGCTATCCCGTCGGTGCTTGTTGTACAGCGTAACGTACTCCACCTCCGTCTTGACAACGGTCTCAGTGACGGTCTTAAGGTAGGGGTTGTAAGTCGGAGCCGGAGCCTCAACCGCCTCTTTCGAGGTGGAAGCGGTCTTCGACTTGCTGATGAGCGTGACGGGCTTGCTGTAGGCCGGAGCGCTGGTGATAGCAGCGAATGTGCTGGGGGACGCTACGCTGCTCGCGGCTACCTCTACAGCAGAGGAGGGTGCGGGAGAGTCATCACCTCCTTGGGCAACGTTTGCGGTAGGCATGACCAGACCGATGACGATGGAAGTTTGAGAAGGGGTGAGATCTTTGCCCTTGTTGGGTGGACCCGTGAACTGCTTGTTGTTGCATGCATCGTCGATGGCTTGGCATTTCTTCTCCCAAAGCTCGCAGCCAGCCGCGCCAGTGGGTGGGTAAGGTTTGTAGCACTTGTTGCCTTGATTCCAGCAGTCTTGAGCTGACTGTAAACAGTCAGTATTTCCATTACACTATATCAGAGGTATTCTTTCACTTACAGCCCAGCAGCCCTTTTCGTCGGTGTACGACGGGACCTCGAACCCACACCAGTTAGCGTTCTCCATAATGCAGCCAGCGGGTTTGAGGCCGTCCTTCTGAGTGTTTTCAGTTGCGCCAGTTGATGCGCCAACCTTCAGCTTGGCCACCTTGGGTCCGGGGATCGGGTAGGGTTTCTTTTCGGGGTTGTAGTAGATGTTGAAGCTGACGCTCTCTTCGCCTGCCTTCACGTATCCAGGTATGGAGACGGTGCTCTTTGGGACTAACGTGCCTTTGGACTCTAGGAAGATCTGAGCACAGCCAGTATAGAATTGGGGATCCCCAGAAACGGCATTGTGCAGAGCTAAGAGTTCGGGCCGGGCAAGGTAGTCACCTCCCTTGAGGTTGGCCGGGAGCTTAACAGACAGGCGACCATTGTTCGCGATGAGACGGTCGGTACACCACTCATCCTTCGCAGAGTCGTAGCCGTCATCGAAGATTTTGAACCATCCGTCACCGGTACCTTTGCTGTTGTCAGCAATGCGTGGTTCATACTAGGAGAGATATGGAATCGGGCTTACCAGGGTCTTCAACCGCAGAGCCAACCTTCTTGAGGTAGACAGCGCAAGGGCCCTTGTGACCTGGGTCGAGAGACTTCTTGCTGAAGTCATCGGGCCATGAATGGAATTCGAAGGTCAGAGTGGAGCCGTCCTTGACAGTTTGAACTCGGGAGACGCCCTGTGTACCATCGAAGCCTGAAGATCACCATTAGCATCATCGTGCTTAAGTGTTAAAACCCAAGCATATGCGAAGGGCAACGGCGAATGGAAGCCTACCGCATGCCATGTCACTGCTGGCCAAGTTCTCAACTGGAAAAGACGCCTTATTTGGCGTCTTGTTCATACGCATGGCAACGCCAACACCCTAAACCCGGATGTGTCAGTCAAGCCCGAATGAGCTTTGCTTAGAGAACTTACTTGGGAGAGGCCATTGACATAGAAATGGGTAAAGACGGTGTGGGCAACAGCAGAACGAGCGGCGGCCAAAGCCAACAAGAGGGCTGGAGTCTTGGAGAACAGCATGGTGAACGAGGAAGCTGGCAAGTAGGGAAGTTGTTTGTCTGTTAGAAGCAACGGACGAGGCTTGTTCAACAAGCTAATGTGGAGGGTGCAAGGGGTGCAAACACAGTATGCACAGATGGATGAATGTAGCCGTAAAGACTGAAGGGCACAGGCAAAGAGCGAACAGGTCGACTGGCGCTGAGGATCAAAATTGAAGGTGGCAAAGCGAGAGTATCAAGAAGCCAAAGTCTCGGCCTTAAAGAGTGACAGGCAGGAGGCAGAAAAGAAGGGCGGCAGTTGGGTGGTCAAGAAGCACAAAGGGCCAGCTTGTAGAGAAGAAGGAAACAGAGAGCAGCAGAGGTGGTGAATGAAGAAGAGCTGAAGGCGGGGTTTTGCAGATGCGGAGATTGATATGGATATGGACGGCCGGGACGATCAGCGCCAAGCATGTTTGCAAACGCTGGCTGCCCCTTCATCGCGGGTTGGTGTCGGTGGCAGACATGGTAGCAGACATGGCGGCCCCTGCAGCGAGCGTCTTCCCGCGCGCTCCCTGGGCTTGTCGCCGCAAAAGGGACGATGTGCTGCGAGGGCGGCGGGTGGTGTTGGGTCCAGGGAGGCTGCGCTGCTGCACTCGGGCGGCGTGGCTCAAACACTGCGAGTCCTGAGCATGCACCGCCAATCAGCCGCCTCCAAAGTTCCGAATGCGCGAAACTGAAACGAGAAACAGTTGGGATCGCCGCAGGGCTGCCGGCGCTAGACAAGCCCAAATGATGCTGCTTTCGTTATCCCAAACGCCTAAATCCTCAACACCAGCCCTCGCCAATTTGCGCCCGTGTTTGCGCGTGATGCTCGCTCCTCCATCCTTCGTCGCTATCGTCGTCTCGTATAGCTATCTGCTAAGCCTTGGCATGAACAGTAACGTCTTATTTATACTCTCCGCTTGCTTGAAGACCCACAGCCGTGAGGCAGCTGTCATTTGCAACCCTCGCCAAAGGATGCAGAGCCCTGTTTTATTTCACTGCCATTTGGCGGACGTTGCACGGCTGCTGATATGCCACCGGAAGGCCGTTCTTCGCAGGCACCGAGTAGGCGTTGTTAGGAGCCGACCGCGCACCGCAGCTCGGCTGGAGTCAAGTTGAAACTTGTGTCTCGTCCACCGACCAAACTTGCATCTCCAAAAGCAGCCGGGAAGAAACGGCTGGCGTCTGCGAAAGGTAGAAAGTAGGCAATATAGAGCTATCTACAGCGCATGTGCGTGCGTAATGCCAGAGTGTGACGGTGTGAAAAGGGTGAAGAGCACCCTACTGTACTGTGTGTATTATCTAGGCGCATTCCAGTTGCATACTCCTCCATTCACCCTCTCCACTCATTGCGCCCCTCGGAGGGGCTTTCGACACCTGCACTCCCGGGCCGGGTCATTGGTGTCGGTTGGGAACCTGCCACTTCCCGCGCGCTTCCAGAATTGAGCCTGGTCATGAGAACCGTGGTCGACCGAATGCTTCATTCCAGCCGTTGCTGCCGGTACCCGGGCTAAGAGACGATGTCCTGGTTGATGTCCAAGCGAGTCAGTTCGCCTTGGCCGTAGCCTGCCCTGGAAACCTCACGCGAAAATGCAGTTTGCGCGTGGGCCGTCTGCTGTGACCCGTGTGCCATTCTATCAGCCACCCGAGAATGTTATTCTTTCTGGCCTCATTATTGCAGATCTCTGCAACAACACGAGTCTTGCCCACACCTAGCCGTATGAGATCTTTTCCCCTGTTTTGACGGGCACGCTGCTGTATAACGCTGTGCCCTCAGCTAGCTCGCTCACGGCAATTCCCGCCTCCTTCAACTTTTCCTCGTCCTCTGCCATTTCTAGGATGCTCTTTACAATATCCAGGAATCCACTTGAGTCCTTGTTGAAGTCCATCATGGACCCAAAGGCAGGGCCCTTCCACATGCCTCGTGTCGAATGCAATACCTCCGTGACTTTGATGCCATAAACGCTCCTGAATGGCAGCTTCTTGACCAGAATCCCGATACCCTCAAAGAATGCATAATTCGATCTCACTTGGGAAATACGGCAGAAAATCATGTGCCCCTTTTCTTTCGCTTCGATGCCGTACGCCTTCAGTCCATTCAGTATTGATGTTACGAGCCACTGTGGGTTTCTCCGTGTTACATAATCCAAAGACTTGGATCCACTCAGTCCGACGCTCGCAATGGCGTCGAAATCAAAGGACTGTTGACCAGAGCCGTCCAGAAATATGGTGTTCGCCGATATGCGTCCAAGGAGTGCGATAGCATCGTACGGCGAAAAGAAGGGATCGTACTGTAGTGGCCACGAGGACTGCGAGATTAGTGGTTGAATCAAAAATCCCTCTCTGAGCTTCCAATCAAGACGAGGTCTGCAGGCCCTGTTCAATGTTGATGCATAGCTACTGTTGGTAGGTCCGGGATTACCACGGACTTCTTGTATACGATTAAGAGCAAAGGACACCAATCTTGCTTTGTCCACATGCGACGTAGTCTTCAATATGTTGGAGGAATCGAAATTGAAACGGGAGAACGAGTTTGCTAGGTTGGTTAGTCCTTTCAGCCGGTAATCAAGGATACCACATTCATCCAGCACGCGTCTTGTGATATGTCGCGTGATGCCATATCGGACGAGGTAGCCGTCCAGAGCCATTGCCCAGGCAAGTCCAGCATTATCAGGCTCATTGAGATGGAGCTTTATTGAAAGGTTAGCAGAGTTAGACAGGTGATCGAGCAGGCAAAGGTACGTACACAAGTATCGCCTAGCCAGCGCGCAGCTGCGATGTCTCCATCATCCAGATTTCCGCCACTCGTGTAGGGACCACGTATTATGGCTTCGAAGTACGATTTAGCTTTGAGAAAGTTGCCGCTGAATGATGCGCTAACCCCAATTAGATGCATTAGCAAGCGCATTGTAGGCTGAGCGATCTGATGCTGCATCATGATAGATTCGCCACGTTGAACAGCTGCTAGCTGGTCCTCGAGATGCTTCCCTGCCGTGACATAGTCGCAATCATTCCAAGCGGTCACGATAAGCTGCGCCGTCCATAGGAGGTTGGAATCAGTCGACGATGGCGACTGTAATTGATCATATGCCGGAGGCGGTGCAAGTGGTGGCTGTGCCGAGCTCTGGGGTGGCGGTGGCGATACTGAAGGAACTGCAACTTGATGTACAATCGTTGGAGGCTGCGAATAGGCGCCCCCATGTGCGGATAATATTGGCGTTGAACTTGATTGAGTCTCCGGGAACACAATTGATGGCACCTGATACAGGGTGGCTGGTGGCGGATCAGCCGAAGAGCCGGATTCTGGAAACGTGTTGGGTCCAGATGGAGCGTTCAAGGATGATTGTGAGCCAAGCTGTGGATGCTGGAGTGGAACTGGCAATTGATCCCATTCTCTAGATGGCACACGCTCCGGTGGAGTATAAAGTGAGTCTGTACTAGGACGAGGGCTGGTTGCACCCACCAAAGGGCTAGTTCTTGAGGATGAGGAGTGTTCTATGAAAGGACTGGATTGATGGGAGGATTGCTGCGTAGCTGTGCGTGGAGACGCACCAACAGGCTTTCTCGCGATCGTTACTTTTGGAGGGAAAGAGGGAGTTTCCCAGCTTGGCATCCTTTGAAGATTGCTAGCAGCTCCAACCGATGGAAGAGCAAGCTGAAGGTCACGCGTAAAGCTGTCGACACCAGGACTCTCTGCTTCCTCGACAGGTTTCTCCATAAGCCTACCATCATTGACAGCTCGTACAAACCAGTCAATGCTTTCAGTAGATATTAGCATGGCCAGCGCGGTGTGTGTAGCAAACATAAACCTACATGAAGTCCCGATATTCCAGCGCATCTTGCTTGCTCACTCCCACGTCCTCGAGATCCCTGATAATCTGTGGCCACGCCTCATCCTCTTCGTCATCGTCGTCCATAGAGTCTACATGTTCGTCGCTGATAGTTGCACCACGCCGAGCTGATGAAGATGCCAGCCTCTCAACAGAAGCTCTGCTCTCCTCCCTATGGCCCCCCGCATAGTCTTTCTCCAGTCTCCCAAGCGCTTCGATTATTATGAGCTGATTGTCATGGATCAGGGAGTTCCAGAACCCATTCAGTATGCCCACGGTACTTGTCAATTTCCCCCTGAGATTCTTCGATCGGTCACTATCCCAAGTGAGCCTATCCCATGCTCTCTTGCTTTTTGTATCCAAGGACGCATATCGCGTGAGTGTCGCATCGAGCTCCCGGAGTACTTCCACGGTTCCTTCGTAGACATCCAGGAGTTGGGGGCGCTTAGATTCCGGTATCGTTCCCTGCTCTACTTTGTCCGCCAAATCTTGCAAAACGTTCGTCAATGCGCGGGCTTCGTTGGTCAAGGTTTTGTATTCGCCTGGTGAGTCCCTGCCTACGATTCGGTTAGTCATCATGTTCTGTGCATACCAAGTGTTGTCACGATACTGACATTTCTTATATACGGTCATTCCAGTCTCGTAGAGCTTCAAGAAATCTCCAATTGACACTCCGAACGACATGATAGAGGTGGCGCTTGAGTCCAGGCAACTATGGCGGTAACAGCTTCTCGACGTGTGGGCATCTGAGATCGTGCATATCACGCGATTTGGAGGCAGGACACAGGAAAGCTTGAACAGAGAAGAGAGTTTCTAGGCGGCGAGAATACTGGCGCGAGGATATGTAGGACGTGTTGTGTCGTTTTGGCCCCAGTCTAGCCCATGCAGCCTGCCATCATGCCCAGGCTTGTTCCATGCCTGCCAGCAGGCCCTCAGCCTTGCCTCAGCCTCTTTTCGAAGCCCACACCTAGTTCAATGGTGGATGCGTCTTCTGATATCCTGCATTAGTAGTGTGCTTCGTAGCGCATGTCCGGCGTATATTGCGTGTGTGCTAAATTTAGAACGTAAGGGAAGTTTAGCATGCGGACGGGGAGGAAGTTACTTCTAGGATGTGTGCACTCATCTACTACAGCTTCATGAAGAATTGAGATAAAAGCGTAAACCATTCTTTGAATCCTAGGGCCAGCGGAGACGGCGTTATCCTAAAAGGGTGTAAACTTACACGTGCTCAGAGCACGTCGTACACGAACTGAAGATCCAATAATGGTACTTTCCGATTGGGGGACTTTGTATTCCAGTCAAAGCGTACTCATTCACCAACGTTTGAAGTACTTTGAAGTGCTCTGAAGTGCTCTGAAGTGCCATGAAAAACTGAAGCGAAGCGCTTTGAACTATGTAAGCTCTACAAAGCCGCTGAAACGGCGTTATCCTGTACTATTGTTCAAGCCTAAAACTAATGCACGCCAAGAAAGTGTACCCCGCTTGATTGGGCCGCCGTGACTGCACAGAAAAAGGTACTTTCTATGAGTCGAGCTTCAACCTCACCACCGTACCACACAGTGTCCACTCTCCAAAATGGCAACAGAACCGCCTCCGCCTGATAAGTACGACATCGTGGCAGCATACCAACGCCTGCTTGCCAACGACCACGACCTTACCAAGCCCATTGCTGCAATCGAAGCCCTCGTCGACGCCATGGCAACAACTTCCACCGAAACCGTCTCCGAAACCCTCGAAACCCTCGAAGACCACATTAGGACCCTCAAGTCGTCCGTCTCCAACCCCATCTCGCTCTCCGCCGGCACCGACCTCTTCCAGCGCTACCTCATCACCACCCTCAACCGACCCTCTGCGGACCTCACCTCCCCCGCAGGCGCCGTCGACTTTGACGCCATCCGCAACCAACTCCTCACCAACCGTGGCCTCTTCGCCTCGCGCGCAAAGGCCCACCGAGCCACGATCGCACAGTCTGGCCGAAACTTGATCCGCGATGGTGCTAGAGTGCTCACAAACGGCGGATCCCGCGTCGTGGCGGCGTTGCTGCGCTCCGTCGCCGAAACCGGTAGTGTGCGCTTCCAGGTCGTCTACGTATTGGACCCAGACGCCGCTTCGCAGGAGGGGGAATGGTCTGGCCCCGCCATTGTGGCCATGTTGCGCGCAAAGGGCATACCCGTGGCCACCATCCCCGATTCCGCCGTGGCCGGCGCGCTGGCTGAGATCGACCTTATCGTGGTGGGCGCCGAAGCGATTGTTATGAATGGCGGAATTATTTCAAAGATGGGCACTTATCAGATGGGGCTGCTGGGGAACATCAAGCATAAGCCGTTCTATGTTGTTGCGGAAAGCCACAAGTTTGTTCGGATTCTGCCAGCCGGCCAGTACGACCTGCCTATCAAGCAGCGTGCCATTGACTTCAAAGTGGGAAAAGAAGGGGAGCTGGTGTCCATTGAACATGAGAGCCAGGGTGGATACACAGTAGAGGACGAGGCCGTGGATCTGTCAGATTCAGGGGCTTCCGGAGGCAAGACTGGAAAAAAGGATTCAGACAACTCGGAGAATCCAGTGGATTATACGGTCAGTTTCATCGTCGATATTGCTCGACATCACGTGGACTAACAAATGCCTTCTCTAGCCACCCAACCTCATATCCGGCATTCTCACCGAATCCGGGGTACTCACTCCCAGCGCCGTTAGCGAGGAACTAATTAAGATTTGGTTCTGAGTGTACACTATTTTGACACCGCCGGAGGTGCTTCTAACCAAGTCCAAAAAATCCGAACGAGATACAAGCCAATCATTTTGACGAACCTGATACCCTGCCGAGCTACTTCTGGCGGTTGCCAAACAGATTGTACACAGATTGGGCCGGACTTGTGACCTCTCGCTTCGGGGTTTCCACCCGCTAGGCAACCTAAGCAGGCGTCACCGCAAACGATCCCAGCCACTGCATCCCTCTCCATCACAAATGCGCAGTTCCCACCACCCACAGTCCCGAGCACCTCTTGCCGATAGCCTGAGGATACGTGCGGCGATCCCAACAGACCAGACCGTCGAGTGCTGTAGCCAGTCCACCATTCGCACATGTACTCGTCTCCCTGTTCTCGTTTCGCCCTTACTTCAAATCTTGTTCTAGCCGTCGAGCTTTTTCGACTTCGCAGAAAGGATAATCAACGTCTCAAGCAATTGCGCTTGCGGATCTTCCAGCTAAGGGACCCCCGAAGCTACAGAGCGGGAAGCCAGTGGCGGTTATGAAGGCGATGTGGAGAAGGCGTCTTTCGAGGATCTGAGTTGACGAAAGCATGCTTGGTGGGTCTTCTAAAAAGTGTTGACTATGGCAACTGCAAGTGCATGACTTGGCAGAAGAATCTAGGGCAGGAATTTTGAGTGAAGACTCGACCGAGATACTTCCGGTGCTTTCTCAAGCGTAGTGGATCAAGCCGAATAGTATGATCATCTATGTCAAATGTCAAACCCCAATTATAAGATTTGTGTAGCCCGTAGCACCCAAACCTCATCTCAATAGCACCAGGTGATGTTTTAGAAAAAAATTCGATTGTAGAGTAGAATGCCCACCAAGCTTTTCCTTGCCATGAGCTTTATGAATGAATTAAGGAGGGACTTATCCTTATACACAGCAGATCCATAGTGGAATATCAACCGCACGGCCGCGTATGGGAACGAGCCGCCCCTATCAACACCAGACACCGTCGCCATTGTCACATTCGTTTCCAGTGCCGTAGATGAAACCTCCATAATCGCCTGAGACCCATCCTCCCTGTCATAACCCAAGCCTTTATAACCTGCCATATCGATTTGTGCCCCTTGAATGTGCGACATTAAACTCGTATATACCTCGTAAGAACAAACACGGAGGGTGTAAGAAGCTCCACCTCTTCTGCTTTCTTCTTTCTTTTCAGCAAATGTTATTGCTCTCCCTCACCCTCCATACTCTCCAATTCCATCTCGGTCCTCCGGAGCGCTTCTCTCATAGCCTCGGCCTCTTGCCTCAGCTTGTCTTTTCGCTTCGCGCGTTCCCCTTCTCCGGGCCGTCCTATAGCGCCAAGATTCGGGTCAATGGAGGCGTCTGCCACCTGTGTTTGTCGAGCTGTAGAGGGATTAAGAATGGCGCTAATGCTATTGGCACGGTTGGCTGGTGCGGGCGTCTGGCCGTTAGTAGAGGAGGGAGGCGCGTTAGTAGTGTAGGACATAGGCGTGGCAACGTCTTCTGCAAGAGCAGACAAGGATCGTTTGCGAGGACTAGGGGCACTGGGCGAGGGTTGCTGCTGGTAAATGGCGCGTGGATTTGTAGCGGATGACGAAGAGGAGTGATGGAAATTGGTGAAGTCGACGGGGAGGGGGCCATATGTATGTGAAGCCTGTGGGTTGGCATACGGCTCGGAAGGCTCTGGGAGCGAAGCAGAGGGGTCAGGGGATACAGATGAATCGAAACCACGGGGAGTGCCTTGGGCAGCTTGCGATGGGGAATATGCCATATCTGGGGGCGCAGGGACGACACGTTTACGGCGTTTGATCTCTTGCTTCTTCATCGCAACTGGGCGGTGGGTGCCATGAAGCTTGTGGTAGAGGCCTGTTGACTTGTGTTAGTAGGTTGTCTAGGGCAGTACTTTGACAGGAATGGCATAAGCGAAGGACCGAATCACGACGTACCGCATGCATTGCAAATAGTATGGCCGAGCTCATCGCGTCTCCATAATGGTGTTATCGTAGTACCGCAATTCTGACAGGCTGGGACTACACTAGCGGCGTTTTGGCCCATGGAGTGCCCAGTCGGAGCACTTAAACTGTCAGCAGCACTTGAAGCTTGAGCGTCGCCAGCGCCTGGGGTAGGAGGAGCATTCTGTTGAGCACTAGCGTGGGCAAGGGCAAACTGCGCTGTCTTTGAAACGCGGTTGTTGTACGCTGGACAGCCATTGCAGCCTTGCTGGCCACCAGTGCCGTTGCATCGGCCACCCCCGGGGCAGGTGCCCGTAGCAACCTGGTCGGCAGCAACATAAGTGGCACGCGGCGAAGTAGTGAGGCATGAGGGAGAGTTGCTCCGATCGTGGGGCTGTCCTGTTGCTTGAGTCTGCTGAACAGCCAACGTCGTCGGCTGCACAGTGCGCTTGAGATTCGTTGGCCGGGACTGATTCCGGGCCTTCCAGTAGAGACCACAGGCGTTGCAAATGGTCTCGCCGGTGGGAGAGCGGCGCCAGAGCGGCGTGCGCGTGGTCCCGCAGTTGCTGTTGCGGATTAGCACTGACTTGGCCTCCCGACTATAGCTCTCACAATGAGTGGAAGAGCACGCTTCGAACTCACCTGCAAATCTGACCGTTCACTGGGGCATTGCTCGCCTGGGGTCGCTGCTGCATGGCTGCTGGCGAGGCGTGGCGAGAAGATGGGTCCTGCGGTGGTTGTCGGTGGGCCAGCGTGTCTTCAAGCGAGTGGTATTCTGATATGTCAGTCTGCGCGCCTTGCGAAGTGGTGGACATGGCGTCATTTTCCGGACTGGGAGCCTCTGTCGATGCTTGCGGGCTCGTCCCGGCGGGGCGGTGATGCTGAGGGTTGAGCATGCTCAAGTTCTCGGCCATCTCGAAGTCCTCCCTCGATGGTTGACGTGACAGGCGGTGGGGATGGTGTGCAAGGGCAGGCGCAAGAGAAGCTCCGCCGCTGGCCGATACGCCTCCTGACATATCTCGATGGAGATGTGCTTTGGGGGCCTATAGCTTCATTCGAGCACGAGACGGTGGGGAATAGACTTTGATATAAGCTTCGCGGCAGGCAGCCAGCCAGCACAAAGGCGTGGGCTGATTCGGCAAAGAGCTGGAAGGGTCTAGTAGTCTGATAGTCTGCTACTGCTCTGGGGGCTCAGTGGACCAGGGCCGCGGTGGAACGTGATGGCGTGGAAGATGCAGCCCGCGATTGGAGCTGGGCCGTGGTGGGCTCGAAGATGGCTGCTCACGAGAGGTAACAGGCGGGAATCTCGGCGGGCGGCAACCCGTTCTTGCCACACGCCACGTTTGTCGAAGCCGTGAATGCCTGAATGCCACTCCAGTGACTGCCGTCGAAACACGGGCCGGCTCGCAGTAGGAGACGGCCAGGAGTTGTGCCTGGTGGCCGAACCTCTGCTCACCGTCCATCCAGCCCGCCAATCAGCTCCAGTGTGTTCGTAATCAAGCCTCGGCCAATCAGCGGCGCCCAATCTGTCACCACAACTCCAGGATCGGCGACGTTAAGATATCTTGCCCTGTCCCGTGCCACTCCTTGCCGCATCAACACAGGCCAGACAAGACTGCGCAACCCACGCGCACAGAAGTCCATGTGTCAGTCAGTATCGTATCGCTGGGCTGGTGACGAAAGGTGCCGCCGAGGCCCTCACCACCAGAACCGCCACAACGTGGAAGAGCATCACGGATCGCCCAAAAAGGATATTGAACGCCTAAGTTTACGCCATTGCCCCAGTGGCTTGCAGCGCTCGCGTGGAGCCCCAACTGTCCTCCGCGGCACTGCAACGGTGCAACGCAGCCCTCCTCTACTCCGTCCAGAAAGGCTAAACAATACACGATATACACTCGCTGACGCCAAATTGAACGCTCCCGGAGGCCCCTTAGTCCGCCGCCGACACGCTTTCGTACAAGAATAGCACATGATTTGTCTTCTCCCATACGCGCCCGCAACATCCACGCTGGAATCTCCATGCTCTGCCATCCCTCGTGTACGACTGCTTAGACTTGTTCCGCGCCCCATCCAGCGTCCGCGTCACTGCAAGATATAAGTGCTTGGACTTCGTCCAGACGTCTGCCAGCCACTTACCGCATGTTCGCCGGGGGCTCGATTGATGGTATGTATTCCAAGACCACGTACGCGATTCCAGCCACCCCCACGATGGTGCCAGGCACATACTTGTACCACTGGTCGCCAACAACGACCGATCCAATAAAGACATAGACTATCCTCTGTCAGCTGCATACTTTCACTACCTGTGTTTCTTGCGACTGGACTCACAGATTCCGCGGCCGATGAAGGAGAACATGAATGAAGCATGCTTAGCGATTTGCGGCGGAATTTGGAACTCTGCGCATTCGGTTAGGAGTCAATATCGACGACGGAAATCAAAGGTGCGAACCAAGAAGCGCAGTTGCTGTTGAATCATGTTAGTTGCGCCCTCTACAGTGAGGGTTTAGAATGCCTACCAAGGCCAAATATAATCAGATATACTCCAAGAATGATGTCCTTGCTTTTCCCGTCGTCAGCAAAAGTACGAGTCGTAGCGCAGTCTTTCTCGAGATCACCCTCTTGTCGCATGCCATGGCCGTTTGATTTCCACCTTATACGAAGAGAGAACCGATAAAGCAGTGTCAAGGCAATGCAGTATGCTCCTCCCGATGGTTTATGCGATGGAAAGGAGATGACCATGGCTGTGACTAAGTTTGCGCGGTCGAGTCGGGACGGGACGTCTCACAATTGGAAGTGGAAGAATTGCGCAATACCGCCTAGAACCATGAGGACACCAATGGCCAGGTTGACTATGCGGCTGTACAGATGTTAGCTGCCTGGTGCTTCTCGAGTCCGAGCCCCGCTCGATTGCGACCACATACAAAGCGTCCGAGAAGTCCATTTTGAAGAGCTAGGGTAGAGCTAAGGGTACGGGTGACTGGTTCGAGAAGAAAGGGGCACAGTTGGTGTGTAGGCGTGATGGAAGGATGATGTCTGATGAAAACACTGGCAAGGTTGGAGGTCGAATCTCTGGGGAGCGCTTGACGAGAACTAGCTCAGACCCGGCGTCCCGGGCGTGAAACGTCATCAAAATCACGTGCACAACGGTCCGTGCGAAGAGAACCCATTGGCTTAAGACAACGAAGCAGTGCAGCTTGCAATCCAAATGCTGAGGTTTCTGGGTATCATATTCAGGAAATCCACGGGTTACGCTTGCTACGCCCAGCATCCCGCTATGAACATTACACCAGCTCTCTGCACCACGTCGTGGTGGCCTAGTACAAGTTTACCCTCCAACTCCAAGCAGAATCCACACTGGTTTTGCGCGTCTCGCGCCATGTACATGCACTCGCGCCTTTTCCCATGCAGTCCCCATGCACCATCGACTATAGAAAAGAAGTATTTAAGCATCGCCAACGCCAGAACAGAGTCCGCCTTGCTAGAAAGCAAAAAAAATATATGCAGCGGATTCGTTTACGGTTCCGCTGACTTCGGGTTCTGTAGATAGATGTCAGGAACTTTTGGCACCTGCGGGCTCTTCTGCAACGCTGCTCGTATGGCCTCTCTTGTTCTCTCCTTCTCCTTCGCGTCCCCCCCTCCACCTGTCAATCGTCGCATCCCAGACCTGATCCGTGATCTGGTATCTTGAGTAAGAGGACGAATCATGCCTTCAAGAGAGAACGACTTTTCAACCGTATTCAGACGTCCGTCATCGTCCGAAAAGGGTTCCTCGTTGTCATCGGTACTCATCGAATATGCTGGTGGAGTCCGCTGATTGACCGAAGGCGACGTGACAGATCGAGAGTGAAGACCTGGCCGTGGCAGGGGCCCAGACGGTGCAGGCGCAAGAGGTCCAGATGGCGCCGTGAATAGCGTCGGGGTCATGACACCTGGGTCCCTTGGTGGCGCCGGCACCTTGGCATCAGCAAAGCCAGACTGGAATGAAGTCACGCTAGCGTTCCGAGTGAGAGACTTGTGTAGGATAGGAAGAGTCTGTTGATCGTAGACATTCTCTCGCACATCGGCCTGGCTCGAGTTGAAGCGCCCAAGCCCGAGGTTGGAAGGGAGCTCAGAAAGTGTCTCAGCATCGTCGTCCTCGAAAAAATCGTCCAGGCTGTCAAGTTTCATAATCAGTTCACCAATATGGCCATCCCCACGAACGTCCTCGGACGTGGATGTCATTGTTGCGGTGCGATAGTCGGGGAACGGACTGAAAGGGAATTCTTCTTGGCGGAACTCAATCTTTGGCGTTGTAACTTCTGACAGGTCGTTGCTTTCTGGGGTCATGCAAGTGTAGAACACCGCATGCACATTATTGCGTGTAGAAGCCGAGTAATGAGCGGGCATAGGGATCGACCAGCCTGTCTCTTCAGGTATGCCATACAGACTTTGCGTCTTATCGTACTCCTTTCGAAACGCTCGGCTCGAGTGTGACCCCGCCATACTCATGCGTAGGTGGTGTCGGTCCAAAGGCGTCGGTGTGCCCGTCATGTTCATGACATAGTCAAGTACTTGGAGGGCCTGTGGACAGAATTCCGTTTGAAGCAGTCGCAGCAAGGGTGATATAAGGTCTGGCCCCTTTGCGGCGATTTCTGGCTTTCGCATATCAATCTCGGGTATGATTACGCACAAAAGACGCATCGTCTGAATCTTCATCCAGGGTAATTTGTTGGTAAGCAGGCTGAGTAGGAATATTAGGCTTTTGTACTCCCAATTTGGAAAGACTGATGATCGCAAAGCGGATGCAGCGTGCCCAAGAAAATCTTTGTCGGTGCGATACCGTTGATTTGCGAAACCACTGAGCGCTCGAGATAGACCAGTACACCCATATTCTTCAGACATGTTAGCTAAAACCTCCGCCGTCTTGAATATGTTTGGGTCTGGTGTGTCTTGCTCAAAAGATCGGAGGAATCTTGGAAAGTTCGCAAGTATCGTATAAAGCAGACGGTTGTCGCTTCCAACAAGACTGTTGGACGGAAGAGTGACTAGTCGCTCAAGAATACCCAGCGATCGATCCAAGCATACACTGGACCTGATTCCCTTGTATATCAAGCCAGCAATGCCCTCAAATGGCATGTCCCATTTCTGAGGATAATTGTCTTCGAGAGTGGCGACAGTGGCTGCGTTGCTCAAGTCGAGCTTGTCCAAAAGTTTGTCTAACATAGCAAGGCTCTCCATAAACTCTCGCTCGTGAATCGTGTTAAGGCAAGCGCATGTCGTCCAAAACAGTTGAGGATATTGCAAAAGATCCGATGGTTCTAGCTTCTCAATGATGGTTCGCAGAGTGGTCAAAATCTCCATCGAAAAGGTCTGAATGTCACCTTCATCGTCGGATATTGTGTTTGAGAGCCTTGCAAGCATGTCCGAAAGCATGTGCTGGTCAAGAGTGCTTAAGATGCAGCGGAATAGCTGGAAAGACCGGCATGCCAAATGGCGCACAGGGCAAGAAGTTGCCCAGCTCAAGGTGACCCGACCCCACTCCTCACGAATCCCGGGATATGCGAGGGAAAAGATATCGAGGACCTGGTCTGCGACATGAATCATACCCTTGGGGACCCTTATACCCAAGCTTTCGTCGTCCTTTCCGTTGTTGTCTTCATACTCCCAGACTACTTCGGGTTTGTGGCGTCGAATATTTTCAATGAAGTTCTCGATGGCTTTCTTGTCGGGTTCAGTACTGCCATCCTCAATCTTTGAGATGACAAGTTCGTGTATCAGATGAACTAGCATTTCTCGAGCTTGGTCCTGGACGAGTGGCGTATAATGATCCCATAGGATAAGTACGACCTGGAGTAGGAGGGGTACATGCTCTTGAGAAAGCTGAAGTGGAGATACCGTGAGATCCACCAGCAGAATGAGGCATAGTTGGCCCATGGAGAACCCGGACTATAGTATGTCAGCTTCATCCGCGATTCAAGATGCTCAAAGTGTTTACCTGTTTACTGCTACTCGGCAGGACCTGACCAAGATCTGCGAGATAGGGAAGCGATGTAGTATCTTGAGGTGGGGTCGTTGGCTCCACTTTCTCTACAACCATTGTCCTAGGATTTATCTTCATGAGCAGAAATTCAAAGACCTTGAGGCCAGCTGGTGTGCTAGATAAATGTACAACAATCTGTTTGGAGTAGTCCACGAAGTTCTGTTCGCGCTTGTCCAAACACAGCAGTATTATAAAGTCCAAAATCAACTGGACATTTCCAGCATGAGGGCCCGTTGCTAGCGCCTGCCATAAGGCCTGGATCTCGTTGTGAAGAGCGTTACCACATCGAACTGTTATCTCGAAAAGATTGACTAAAAGCATGTATGAGCTTGCTGTCGGCCCACCATCAGGGCTGAGCTGTAGTTCGATAGTTTGGATCCACGGAAGCAGAGCCGCCACTACATTACGCTGGTGATCTGGCTGCAGCTCTTTGAAATAGACGGAAAATTGCGAAAACACGTGGAAGGCTAGTTCTGGATGTTGCTTGGCCAGCCGTCGTGATGTCTCGAATTGGGCAAGTTTGTATACCGCAATGGTCTTGTCAGAAATACTGATGTCCAGATCCTGTAATTTGGAATTCTTCTGCTGGCGCGCCTCGAGGGTTCTAAGCAGTCTCGCCGATTTCATTCGTAGCTCGCTGTTCTCATGTCCGAGGGTGTATAGCCCGGCGCTAAGCACCTTCCAGAATGGTAGCGTGTAAGACTCTTCCTTAGTCAAAACTTGTGTCACAACTTCAAAGTAGCTTTCCAATGCCTTAGAAGACTTCGACCGATAGCACATCTCAATCGATCTGTCCAGCAGATAGGAGTGTTCTCGATTATGCATAATCAGATTTGTCAAAGCACGGCGCCCAATAGCGTGTGTTCTGTCACTGGGGTTTTCGAATATTGTGTTGATCCAAGACAGCATCCTGTTGACGTCGAAATGGAGGAAATTTTGCTGCGTTTGAATAGAAACGGGTCCACCCTGAGACGGAGTTAGGAATGTTTGGATTGACTGTCAAGTGTTGCAACTTACACAGAGCGCTGCCATTGCACTGAGGGCAGCAGTCCCCAATTCTCTTTTCTCAATCGCTATAGTAGCTGTAGTGTTGCCTTTGCCACCTAGTTCTTGCTCACGATCCATTATTGATCGTGCCATGTGGTCCTCTCGTTGCCTTATCTGACTCTGATTCGGAGAGTATCCACACCAGTCTTCCATGAGAGCAAAGGCGGCTTTGCGAGCTTGAAATGGCATCCATCGAATGGGATCAGATGTTCTATTGATGCCTTCGAAAAGCTCCTCGATCAGACCACAGTAGTGTGTACGTAGCTTTTGGAAGTCCCATTCGTTCTGAATCTCTGCGTCGCTAAGAAATATCCGGAGGTCTTTTGTATAATTGACCAGATTGTTCAAAATCCATTCATCGTTGTAAATTTCTGGTTTTGTCAAGAAACCCGAAGTCACCTTGTAGAGATTTGTGATCTCAGTACGAAGATGATCAGTCCGCCGGTTTCTTCGAGGGCTGCTCACTGTCCGCTGATGCATTCCTAAACGTGATTTTGCTTCATCAGCGCAAGTTGCGACATATACTTGAAGAGACTCCAGCAGTGTTCGATAAAGGTTGATGCTGATAGAGCCTAGCCCAGCCACGACAGCCTCCCTGATTTTTGGATTCCCGACTGCGAGAAACGGAAGGACCTTTGAAAATAGGTCACTTGCAGAGTATACCTTATTCTGGCTCTTCTGAGATGATTTCGAACTCTTTCTGGAGTGTTGAGCCACTTGGTTCTGGGAATTTTGCTGACCGCCTAGATTTGTCAACGTCGTGCATGCGAATATGAGATACAGCTTCCATTGCTCAATAACGACGTCCGGGGCTGTTGTTGCTAAGCGTCCGACTACTTTGCCTGTAGCATTGTCGAAGGTAGAGTAGGGGCTACCACGGTTGCCTTCTGCCAACGAGAGCAGAGTTCTGTGCATTTGTGATAATCTGGCACAAACTATATCTCGAGTGAGAGTGACAGCAAACGGGCATTGGTCGAAACTAATGCGGACCAAGTTGGGAAAGACTTTGAACCAAAGCGTAGAGTCGTAAGGCACCTCGCTGCTGCAAAGCTCGATCAAGGTGCTCTCCGCGTTGCTCTTTTTCATGCCTCTTTGAAGCCGGCTCCTTTCGGCGAGTGACAGTTTCTCGTCGTTAAGTTTCATAACTTCGGCGCTTTCTTCCATGACGCGTATGATCCTGGTATTACTCCCACCCAGGGCTTTGTCAAACTCAGTAATCAGTCGTAAGACGGTGACAGCATAAGAGCGTACACGCCTCGATGGAGAACATAGGAAGAAGAGGCCATGTGATTCGACCTCATCCACATGCGCCCATATTCCAGAAAGATCCAACTGGGCGCCACGATTTCCAGAAGAACCATCATCCGGAGTGTCGAGAGCATTCCGTTTCGATTTCTGCTTGATTTCTTCGATCCAGATTTGAAGTAACTCTACGTAAAGTTTCAAGGTACTCTCGATGTGTCCAGGACCAAGCATACCGCCATCGGACATTGTGGCATATCGATCGTCGAAATTGAAAATGAAACGTGCAAAGCCAATGGTGACTTGTTGGGCATGCAACTGGCGTGCTATAGATTTTAGGGACTGGGCGGAGGAGGCTGCAATATTGCTCTGGACGTGTGCGGTACCCGTGCACAGTAGGTTAATGAGGGAATTGAAGGGTATGTGAGGAGAAAGGCAGCGGGGTAGAGCTTGAACTGCGACGTGTAATAAGTCGTAGAAGCCTTGTCTAAGATCGGTCGGATTTTGGTGGTCCTCTCTTCGGGTGAAGCTGAATGCATCGGCCATTGGAGTCTTCGGTGTTTGTACAGCAAATTTCTCATCCAAGACGGCTTGTCCGCCGAATGCGTTGTCGCAGATCAAGGTTATCTCACCTAAGATCTTACAAAACTTGATGTAGTACTCTTTCGCAATCTCCCCGAATCCTGTAATTATTACGGGTCTTGAAAGTCTTTCCTCTCGCACAAGGGATGATTTGAGCGGTAAATGGAGAGGGGCGGGACGTGGGCTGACGGGAAGTGAGGGTATCTCAATCGGTTCGACGTAAGGATCGCAGTCAAACGTTATTGGGAAAGGTGGCTGTGAACCTTTCTCCAGATCTGCCATAATGGCGAGGAATGACCGAATACCAATGACCATTCTTTCAGGCTCGAGGTCGCCTACTTTGAGTTCTTTGCCTGTGGAGAACAACTCGGAGTTCAGAAGTGGGAAGATGATCGTCCTAAAGCAAAGATCCTGTTGTTTGAAGCCAATAATTCTGATCAGTTGTATGAGCGGCTCCACTATTGCGGTTTCCGTAGAGATGTAGGATCGCTTTCCAGGCTGGAACACCAAACGAATGACCTCCTCTAGCTTTCTCGTGATAGCGTTTGGAGAGTCTGTGTTGTTCCGGTAAAGGTAGGTCCACACCAAGCGGCATATTCCCCTCAGAGCAGTCACCCGTGTTGTGCGTTCTTTCAATCGTGGTTGAGAAGAGAGGGCAAGAGCGAGCCATTGGCTTGCGAACGTCTCCGTCGGGGAAACACAGAGCAAGGCTACCATGAGAGGATATGCTTCATGCCAGTGCTTGGGTTTGCTGAGGAGCAGCGAAAGCCTGGGTTTGATGGTGTCTACCACGATCCTCCATTTTGGCACGTTGAGCTCGATTGTTGCTTTCTCTGCTATTCGGAGCAGCAGTTCCTTCAGCAGTTGGCAATAGGCGTATTTCACCGGCCGTCCGTGTACGTTGGCAAATAATCTGGCAAGCGATTGCATGAAATCGCACGAATGATCCCAAGCATCTTCAGGATAGCTCTTCAAGCGCAAGTACCTCATGCCTTTTACAACCAGCACAGCTTTACCTTCGATTTCTTTACTCGCAAGACCTTTGACTCCTAAATGCTTTTGCATCTTCTCTAGATCTGCAACAAACCGTTCAGACACACTATCGAAGTTGATTTCGCTCATTACTCCTAGAAGCTGTCCAAATATGAGCCAATTGGCATGTCGCAAAGGAGATTCCTCTAATGACTCAGGCTCGGCGCCTTTCAGCTGGGTATAGATGATGTCCTCGAGGCGATTCGCCATCTCCAGTGTGACACAGGCCAGGTCGCTTTGGCCAATGATCTCGATAAGAACGCGACAGAGGATGTAGATAGAGACGGTTGATCGGCGCTCGGCTTGAAACACGGCTTGCTGACGAAGGAGTATAATATTGGGAGAGGTTGTTGCTGAAATTGTCGATGCCTGGCTATCACTGGCAGCGTGCATAGGCTCAGTATTTCTACGAGGGAGAAGTCCGTTCATGGGTGGGGTGGCGCCTCGCGACTGCAAAAGGTCAGCGGGGTTGTCTGCAAAGAGGAAGCCTGGCTTACATTGTTCAACTCGAGTCTAGCAGCATTTGCAGCTTCACTTTTAGCCTTCCGCCAGAACATGAGCGTATCTATCAAAGGCTTTGGCTTTTGGCGAGCAATGTGGCCTAGAGCAGATATAAGCTGGTCGAAATTAGGGTCAACGCCAGGGCCACAGATCAGTTCGACTCGAGGTTCAGGTTGGCTTGGGTCGGTGATACATTGATTAATCTTTTGGTCCGCCTGGCCGACAAACTACAAATACTCAATTTAGCGAATGTTGGCGTACCAAACCGAGGGCGACTGACCGAGTTAAACAAGTGGTGCAACGCATACTCTCCCACCGTCTTCAGCTCCTGGGGATGGTGATGATGCCGGGACTGCGAGCGGTGGTGGTGGTGTTCGCGCTTTGCCTTGCCGCTCTGCATACGCTCTGGTCTCCGCGCGCCCACCGTGAACGAGGACGCCTCATTAGGTGCCCCGGGGAGACCACCGCCATTTGTGCTGAAGTTGGGGGCGGCGAGTGCTGCCCCGTTGGCCTGGGGATTTTCTCTGAAGTCTTCCTGCGACATGGCGAGGCCATCAGGGACGGCCCCGGCCGCAGCGATGACCTGAGGGCTCAGCGGGCTGGTAGCCGGCGAGTTTACAAAGCTGGTGTTCCGCGAATGCTGTATGCCATGTACGATGGAGGTCTGGCGGTGGTGGCCGTAGGACAGGGAAGGTTTGCGTTCAAGTCCGCCCTCCGGGGAGGGGTTGCTTCTGGGGACGATGACTACGGGCGTCTGGGATCGAGGAGAAATAGCACGCCCGGAGGCCGTGAGGGCACGTCCGCGTGTTACAGAGGGTTCGCGAGAGGGGGGGATCGAGGGGACTGCGGGAGGGTCTGGATGGTGCGACAGGTTCCCGGCATGTTGTCGTGCTTGCGACAGTGGGGGAGCAGCTACATGGGGGCCCTCCTGTTAGCAGTATTCCTCAGGGCTAACACGTCGGCAGCGGATAGGGTCTTCGAGGCGCTGGGAAGGCTGAAGGCTGAGAGGGCACAGCAACGCGCCCGTTTCCACAGGCTGTCCCTGCAGACCCGGAAACGCTCCGGCCCAAGGGATTCGCGGGGGAATAGAGGGAAGGGGGGACTCACACATCCCGCCGGTCTGTCTGTCTTCATTGGGGCGCGCGAGGCCGGGCTATAGAGAGGCCAGGGCGGTCATGGCTGCAGAAGTTGGGAGAAAGAGCTTCGCGTTGGCACTCCAGGGCGCCGACGATGATTCAAAGCGCTGCAGAAAGGACGCAGGGGTCGCAAGCGCTGCACTGCGACCCCTGCGGGCCTTTTGTGTGCCTGACTAGAATGCCTCTGAACTCTCCGCAGTCTCCGGCGATGGGCCCGTCCTGTCAGCACTGCAGGTGGAGACTGCTACTCTCCTTTTATGTACATTCTCCTAACGTCCATGGGCTATCTGACGACCTAGGGCCTGACCTGTTCGCATCTAGACGTTGCTAGATTGCATCTCTGTCGTCCACTGCCTCACTGATATGCTCGTCTGAAGGCGGCGTAGTAGGAGCGTAAACAACATACTGTGTTGTATTTTAGGGGTCTGTCTTTAGACCGCAGGAATTCGTGCGAGAAGCAGCCCAATCCTCACGCACTCCTGGATGCCCCGCCCCGTAACAGCGAATTCACATCCTATACCTTCGGCCGTATTCTTTCACCGCATGGTCAACTTGTGTTTATACAGGCAATTCGAATAGTACGGTCACGTGGACAGTACCGTTTAGTGTCGGGTTTCAAGACTACGAATGTGGACGGTATTCAACCGGTATGTCAAAAAGTGGGGCGTGTAGTTCTTAACAGTGTCGTCTCTTCCGCGTAGGTAGATAGAGATACGAGTGAGCAGCGTGTCGTCATATATATCTGTACACTCTTCTGGCACTGCGTATGCCATTGCAATGTGCTTCCAAAGTCTAACGCCCGTCCTTTTGACTGACACTGAGCTCGTAAGCCACCGAAGACTCGTCCGCTATGAGGATTCCAAGGGGCTCCATGTCACTTCCAGTTCTCTTGACCCGCATGGAGACGGAACACGAGGAACTGTTCGAAGCAATCAACGACTCCAAACCGAAAGGAGAAAGGGACAAAGGGTACTACGCTTGCAGCTCCGCGCTAGACATCGAAACTTTTGACTACCTTGATCCCTGTGTATACATACACACTCAAAGTATATTCCATTCGGTAAAGTAGTTCCACTACAAGACGACCCTCTTGAATGACGCCAGACACTGTCTGCATGACGACCAACTTCTAGACGGTACGAACACTATCATCCATCAGGACGATATCTGATTCAAAGGGTTTCTCCATCACCGCACGACTGTACTACGTACCCTTTATATATACTGGGTAACCGGTAGCTCGAGCGTGGTCTGAGCTGCAATTGAGATTCTGCGCAATCTGAAACCTACCCAGACGCGACTGTAGGCGCCTCTATCCGACTTTGCCATCACATGGTAGGCTGAAATCCCAGAATCCGGGGTCGCAAGGTTGATGAAATTTTCTTTCTGTCAGTCTAGAGGCAGGGCTTTATCGGGCCCCTTATCGGAGCGGGCCAACCATGTCATCCATGGTTTTTTTATTAGAGTTACCACCCCGCACACTTTCCGTCGACTCACCCAATCCACCCTCACCTCACCTTCAATTGACCCTCAACACCAGCCATCATGACCAAAGGAAGGGTTTGTCTTGCCTACTCAGGTATGTCTTTGCATGTAGCGAGCAATTACTTCCCCAAACACCATATTTCAAGCTCTCTCTGACTCACAGGACAGGCGGCTTGGACACCAGCACGATTCTGCGATGGCTCATTGAGGAAGACTACGAGGTTGTGTGCTTTCTCGCCAATGTTGGCCAGGATGAGCCTTGGGATGAAGTCGAGAAGAAAGCTCTCAAGATTGGGGCCAAGAAGATGGTCATTCTTGACTTGAGGAAGGAGTTCGTGGATGAGCTATGTTTCCGGGCCATCCAATGCAACGCCATCTAGTAAGCTCAGAATCCCTTACTAGTTGGAAATCCTTGTCGGAAGTTAACAGGCGTAAAGTGAAGGCCGATATCTGCTCGGTACCAGTCTGGCTCGCCCTGTCATTGCTCGCGCTCAGATCCGGGTTGCGCAGCAAGAGAACTGCGGATTCGTGTCGCACGGTTGCACTGGAAAAGGAAATGGTAGGTGGTCTCACCAATTGCGAGGTTCGTAGCTAATAAAACACCCTTTAGACCAAGTCCGCTTCGAGCTGGCATTCTACACAATCCAGCCCACGATCAAGGTCATTGCTCCATGGCGCCTCCCGGAGTTCTGCGATCGTTTCAAGGGCAGACAAGATCTGCTAGACTACGCCGAGAAGCACGGAATTCCAGTCACATCGACCAAGGCCAAGCCATGGAGCATGGATGCCAACATGGCCCATTGCAGCTACGAAGCTGGTACGTTACTCGTGTACGGCTTTACTGTATAAAAACTAACAATATGAAAACACAGGCATCCTCGAAGACCCAGATCAGTCGCCACCCTCCGATATGTGGACCATGACTGAAGACCCATTGAACGCGCCCGATAAGCCTACCGATATCACCATCCACTTCGACAAGGGTATTCCGGTGAAGCTGGTCACACCAGAGAAGACCTACACCGACTCCGTTGAGCTGTTCACTGCCCTGAACAAGCTGGGATACGTACACGGTATTGGCAGAATCGATATTGTGGAGAATCGCTTCATAGGACTGAAAAGCCGAGGCTGCGTAAGTTTGCTGTTGACTAAGCTGCATTAGTTGCTGATAATGATCCAGTACGACTCTCCGGCTATGACTATCCTCCGTCTTGCTCATCTGGATCTGGAGGGTCTTGTGATGGATGGCCAAGTCCGCAGCCTTCGCGATCAGTTCGTCACCCACAACTGGAGCATCTACCTCTACAATGGCATGTACTTCTCGCCAGAGCGCGAATTTGTCGAGAACAGTCTGCTGTTCTCCCAGAAGCGGGTCAACGGCGAGGTCCGTCTGCGCTGCTACAAGGGCAGCGCCTACGTTTTGGGGCGTTCGAGCGCCACTGAGAAGCTCTATTCCGAGGAGGAGGCTTCCATGGACACGTTGGATAACTTCAGCCCAATGGATACTACTGGATTCATCAGCATCCAGAGCATCAGGTATTTTGCTCAATCTCTCCAGACCCGTGATTCGCTAACAGATCATAGGCTCAAGAAGTACGGACTCCAGAAGGCTGAGGAGGGCGAGAAGCTTAGCGGGGCGTAAATGCATATCAACTCTAGAGTGCAGATTTACCACGGCCTTTCGGTGTCAAGGTCCTTTCAAGCTTAGGAGTTTACCGGTAAATTTCTAAGAAGGCATAGGAAAAGTCTTTCAAGTTACCCCATAATCAATTCAAATCAATTCAATTCAATAATTCGAAATAAGCTACGGCAAAAGTGATGAACAGACGCAGTGAGATCATGTACCTACATCTCATAGATCATTGTAGATGCCTCCTCAGTCGTCTTGCAAGTGGTAACAAGAAAGCTCAATTGCTAAACTTCCAGATCGGATGAGCTCGGGGTCATTCATTGGTCGGGTCCTTGCCATTGAGTGCAGAACGTCCTTGCATAGGAGACTTTCTCCGTCCTAATATAACGAGCATTAGTACCAGATGGAAGTCTGATGGACAAGGGTCTTGTAGGCGCTTACTATATCAGGCTAGCCACTAGTCACTAGCGTGCGTCATCGGACCCGCCGCCTCGAGTGAAACCACATGCACCGAGCCCCAGCACGAGGGAATGCCGCGTGTGTGAACAGGCAGCTCTGAAAACACCTACAATCCTTCCGAATCCTTCTACTTACAACTTCCTTCTCTGCCTCCTACTACCACCTATCATGGCAGACAAGCTGAGTGAAAAGGTACTGTGCCCCTCCTTTGCTGCCAAACAACCAGCCATCGCATGGCTGACTTGCGGCTTCAGAATCTGAAGGTTGGAGCCACTGCTGGTGCCGAATCGCCCACCACAGCTCGGCCGCTGGATTTCGACGACGACGATAAAGACGGTAGCTCAACTCCAGCAGAGAGTCTTATGGCGCCACCGCCTCCCGCCAAATCTCCCAAGCCGAGGGTGAGCTTCCAAGATGAAGAGGCACCACCCGCAAAGCCCCCTCGCCCGATGAGCCCACAGGCACAAGCCGAAAATACTCTGATTGAAGCCTTCCCGAGTGTCGACGCGAAGGTCGTCAAAGCTGTCTTGGTCGCAAGTGGGGGCAAGGTGGAACCAGCATTCAATGCTCTGCTGAGTTTGTATACAGCAAGACCTTCGTAGTTTCCACCGCTGACAAAGATCAGGTATGTCAGATCCGGACTTCAGAGCAGAAGAGACCCCTCCTCCCCAGCCTCCTCGCCCTCGACAACCGCAAAGCCAGCTAGAGGCGGACGAACAATACGCACGGCAGCTTGCACAACATTACCAGAGCGGCGCTCCAGGATACGGATCAAGAGAGCGTGGCGATCCTCCCTTGCCTCAGCGGCGTCAGGAGTTAGGACTCAAGCCAAACGAGCTGTACGATGATCGCGAGCATAGTTTCTTCGATGGTGGGACACCTCATAGCTTCTTTATAGCAATATGATGCTAACTAAGAAGATATCGCAGATGATCTACCAGTAATCAAAGAGAACATGCGCAAGGGCTTCTTGGAGACTCAAACAACGGTCAACAAATGGATCACAACTTTCCGCAAAAAGTTGGACGGCGACGACGAAGAATCCGATATCGTGCAACCTGGGAGCTCACAAAACCAGCGCCAAAACTATGGCCCTTCACAGTCAGAACAGCTATACGGTATTCGAAAGAGCTCGGAAGCTCGTCGGAGTGGTGATCGCGAGCGCTATGATGCTGACAACCGCGTGTTGGGCGACGATTTCGAGGCTTTAGAATTGCGGGACGATGAAGGTATGCTACCAAGCCCCTCAAAATTTACCTCGCAACAATAGCCTCTCGTGCTTCTTTAACGTTGTCTGACTACCATACCAATAGCCCAACATTCTCGCTCGCAACGACCTCTCGCAAACCCCGACCTTTTCAAGCCGACCCCAGTCGCGCCACCTCAGACCGGCCCCGTAGATGAGGTCGAGGCGCGCGAACGTCAAACAACCTCCACCCAAGGCAACAAGGGTAAGAAGTGGCAGCCACTTACCTCGGTAGCACCTCATCCAGAGCCAGAGGACCATGACCCTTTCAGCCTCGGAGACAGCGACGAGGATGAAGCGAAGGCGAAGGATATCAAGGCGGAGGACACCGAGCGGCTAAAGAAGTTAGCGAGCGAGAGTGAGGCTGAGAAGGGAGGAGAGTCTGGAAAGGTGCTGAAGCCTGCGGAGAGGAGTGGAAGCTTGGGGACGAGAGACCAGGCAGCTGAGGAGATTTTGAAGAATGCTAAATAGGTTATTCATTCTAGCGGGGCGCGAATACCAAGGTAGGCATGCTCGAGGGTTGAAATGAGTTTACGAAGGCTATGGAGATAGCTGCGATTGCATTGGATATGTGTTACTCACATCATCCGTGGTGTTGTAACAGCGGTTCTCTTGTTGCAATGGATTGTCTCAATATATATCCATTTAGAACTTACCTCACTGCTCCTGAAATCCCACATGATTGAAAGTCTGGGCATTGGAAGGTCAGGAAGTGGATTGCCACGGGTAGACCTACCATTTCGAGTTAGGCTGCTCATGACATCCGACCTTAAGTAACCCTCATTTATCTACTTGGTATCTCGACTCACATCCTCAAATATTCCCAATTTGCCTCCAAAGCATCGTTTTCACGCCTCTCGTCTCTTCAACATGCAAACCCTGCTCTTAGTCCTTGCTGTGATCGGAACGGTTACTGAAGCTCGCGAAATAACTTTCCCGCCTGCCTCAGGATACCAGCCAGAGAATATGCAGTCCCCGTTGGGCTCTCTTGGAGTTATCGATGTTAGCACTGGAAGCGCGTTTGTGGGACTCACCACTTTTGCAAACTTGCCTCATGTGCATTGTTTAGCGGCGAAAGGGATTGAGCTTGACAAGTATGACATCGCAATCGTCGGCGCACCTTTCGACACTGTACGTTGCTGCTCATTGTCAGACTTGCCAAGACTGGACTCTTTAGAAGATGCTGAGGACCTGATATATGCTGTACTGATGGCATGATCAGGCGGTCACGAGTAGACCTGGTGCTCGGTATGGTCCGGGAGGAATACGTCAGGGCTCACGAAGAATCGAGCCAGAAGTTGCATGGGACATCTACACAGGTGCGTTCAGTGACTAGTTTCAAACTGTCTCTGCAGCCGATGTTGTGCCTCGAGTCAACCTGGCTCCTGGGTCATCATTTTGCGCCAGTGCACTGCAGAATGTGGTGCGAAGCATCATTCTCACGGCAGCATCCCAAACCTCTCTGTTGCATGGAGTTCGGGACGCCTTTCCGCACGGTTGGCAACATGACGTCGCTGCAGATATTTCTCTAGTTGAAAAAGCTGCATATGCATCATAACGATAGGAACCACAGAAGAGCATGCTGAACGAAGACATTCTAGGGAGGAACCCGTATCTTGACTGGGCAACGATTGTGGACTGCGGCGATGTTCCTCTGACGGTTTTGGTGAGTTGCGTCAGGCTGTGCGTTGGCCACCGAAAGCTCTAGACTGACATTTGACCTTGAAGGACAACACCGTTGCACTGAAACAGTTAGATCAAGCACATAAGGTCAGGATTACCCAGTCTCATGATTCAAAAAAGGAGGGCTCGCATACCGCTCTTCCCTTCACACAAAATAGAAGATTGACAGAAATCATAGATCATTTCCAGCCGAGAGACGACATCAGGAGAGTATAGTACACCGAGGATCATTACTCTGGGCGGTGACCATACCACAACCCTTTCAGCGTTAAGGTCCACGAATAACCGTTGGGGTAGCGTAAGCGTTATACATTTCGACAGCCATATTGGTAAGGTGACCCAATATCACGCCTATGACACACGATCACCTTTGGATACAGACAGCTAAAAGCACATGCCTAGATACCTGGGACCCCGAAGTATTAGGTATGCCGTTCCCGAAAATCGTAGAGGCTGAATACTAAGTGTCAGAATCAGGTGGCGGCGTATCACATTATGCGTAAGTCGAAAAATAGAGCCAAAGCCAGAATCGAGCTGGGGAAATACCACCGACCACCAGTCCAGCTAAAGATTCGTTTTTTCAGGGGAGTCAATCACGGCACGTTCCTACACATTGCCCACGAAGAGGGTCTTATCAGAAACACTTCCATCCACGCAGGAATACGGGCGCCAGTCATGCGTCGTAAAGGCGATGTAAGAAACGATATTCGATGCGGATTCGAAATGATCAAAGCTAGAGATATTGACCGGATTGGCACTGCGGGTATAATTAAGAAGCTTAAGGAACGGGTGGCCGGCTCAAAGGTGTAGTACGTAAGGTCCTTGCACACATACCAGTGTCCTCTGGTGTCATTTTTCCGGGAACTGTGTCAAAGCACGACTCAGGTCGAGCTTGAACATCTACTCAAGTCGCGTTCAAGCAGCTACTTCCGTCGCTTTGAATACCGACGCAAGCCCAAATGGTGTCTTCAACACGATCTAAGTGGCGCTCCAGAAAAAAATACCAGAGGATCTAGTATCTGTCTAAAAACCCTCCTTCATTTCAAGAATTAGCTAACATGTGTACTACGACCTTAAGCATCAGCGTCGACATCGACGTTTTAGACCCAGCTTTCGCGCCAGGTAAGCATAAGGGCTATTTCTTTACTTTTGGTAGTTCAGTCTACAGAAAGTGCGACTATCCATGTGGGAAAGACTGACTTCGGAATAAACGCTTGAAGCGTGATCGTCGAAGGAGACTCGAATGGCTATTCTATCCTGATCATGGCGGTACACTGACCTCGTTATCTACGACAGCCACCGGGACAGCCGAAGTAGGGGGCTGGAGCACCAGGGAACTGTTGACCATACTCGATGGACTAGACGGGATAGATGTTATCGGGGCGGATGTTGGTAAGCTCTCCAGTGCCCTGCGCGCCTGTACGCACGCCGAATACGGACTAAAATGACGTTGCATTTGTAGTCGAGGTTAGTCCAGTCTACGACAACGCCGGTGAGACAACAGTCCTGGCGGCTGCAGAGGTCGTCCAGTCCTTACTAGACCTGATGGTGCAGAGGCCCGTCAAATCGTAGGATGATGTCGAGTGGCTGGCACTACACCATCATGCGTGCGATCAATCCGCGATGAGGGACGGCGCTGCAGACCAGTTGTATCTGCCGTTCGGGCATTCTTTTCATCCGACGCCAAATTGGCTGTATGTAGACGTCGGCCTCCGGGGCATCAGAAAGAACGTCGATCGTACATGCTGAAGAATAGCTCCAAAGCGTCAGAGTATCGGACATCGTGCGCCAGTGTGGTGATAGTGAGGCTCTGCCGGTGGCAAGGCAGTTTCCGTGTGCAAACCGACGGACATGCAATGTTTCAACAGTGTAGAAGACAACTTCGATCAAGTCCTAAGCTGCGGGGCTATTGAATGGTCTGGCATCGATGTCGAGATGTGGTGCAATTGTTGCGCTTGCTGCTGAGCCTTGGAAACTTCGGGCTGGCTGCGGCCAAAATCAACCACCTCCGCGCCCCGCTCCCTAACTCCCCACCTCATCAGCACTCCATCCTTCGCTGTTGCAGATGCAAACCCCTGACTGCAATTCAACGACACCATTTGCCATTGCCATATTATCCTTCTGCTCCACGAACAATGTCGGGCCATGTAGAGGAACCGAAGCGCTTCGAGCCCAAGAAGCCCGTCCATCTGGATCCACCCAAGGACGATACCATCACGCTGGAATACCTCTCCAAATGCGACGGTTAGAGCCCACTGCATATCCTCTGCCACATTCAGTCCGTAGGATAGTACCAACCAGACATCATGCAGGCACCAACGATGGCTTTCCCACACTGGTTGCAATCAAGGTACCGCAACGTGCATCTCCCCCCGCCAGTGGTGGCTCGCGAGGATCTGTATCGTGTGACTAACGCATCTCTACTGTCCAGGGAACTGTCTTTGACGTAAGCGGCAACGCTGCATATGGTGCGAAGGGCCAGTACCACGGTGCGTGCTATATTCTGCGCCTGCTATACCGCTCTGACCGGCCCTCAACCTCAGTATTCGCCGGCAAAGAGCCCAATCGCGCCCTAGCTCAATCGTCCCTAAAACTTGAGGACTGCATCGCCGAGTGGGAGAACCTCGACGATAAAGAGAAGGGCGTGCTCGCCGACTGGTTCACCTTTTTCAGTAAACGGTACAATATCGTCGGGAAGCTGAAGCCGGAAGGAGGTGTCAATCTCTAGTCTCCTTCCCCGCAAACCGGAGACTTGGTGTCGCATCGGAGTACCTGTGGGGAATCTCACATGGACTCCGTGTGAAAGGCTCTAGAGCAGTTGAGCCACTTTTCCTATCTATCTCGTGTGCCATGAACAACGGCAGGCAGGGTGCCACTGTAGAGCCTCAACAACCAACAATATGCGTTGTGATGGTGGTAGTGGAGAGTGGGTCAATTGAGGCTACTTGATTCTCTGCCAGCGACTCTGGGTACATTGAGTTCAATCTCCTTCACCCACTGAAACAGTCATGAAATTGTTGCGCTGGCGTACCCCTGTTGACACAGAACGTGTATGTGGCACTGGGGCGAGATATGTCTAATCTAAACTCTTGGTGTGTAGGATGTAGCGCTAGAAAATGCGGGTCTTCGATGTGTACGTTGGACTACCTATGGCGCAGCACCATCATCTGGGAAGACTTACAGCAGGGTCCAAATTGTGGCGCTTTTTACTCACGGGATCAGCTTTTCATCAAACCATCGTCACACATCTGACTTTCAAGGTCATCGCTGGGATCAACACCGGTAAACCGGCATCCAGAACCAAAACTATTCTAAGTATTCGTCTTGACCTATCTGTGAACACATACCATCCTCCAACGATAACCGCTACCCATAAACCCAAAGTAAGTGGTGCAATATTCTTCCCGCCGTCAAAACGCTCACAACGCTTGAAGATCCCCACGCTTGTATGTGACATACAATCCTCCTCTTATCTACTGTCCCTTTCTCATTGCCAGTCTCTGTAACTATCGTCCCCAACTTTTCTGGCCCTGTGCACTCTCCTACCTGCTCAGTGCAAAGTTGGGATCATACCCGCTAGCAACGTACTGCGGCATACCCCTCCTAACACAGATGTCGCAGTTCTCGTGGGGATTGGTCCATTCTCGTTTAATGCTCCATGCTCCGAAGCATTGGTGATTGGGGTCGTTGCGTGCAAAGTGGCAATGCTTGATCAGACGAGGCCTACTGTGGCCGCAAGAGAAGTTGATAGACTCGTACTGGCACATTGAGAATGTGTGTCGTAGGGAAAGAGCTGGTAGACCGTCAGTTTCGACCGTCAGGAGCAAATGACATGACAAACGTCGAACCTGATGTTTTTGTCGCCTGAACCACCAGGGGAGAACGACAGTGGCGGATGAGCACTTTCTGTTCGTGTTCGGACGAGTTTTGTTGAGCTGTGCTAGAAATATGTTGCTAGGTACTAGCCCACTTGCAGGTAACAGTGCCTACGACTAGGTATGGAGAGGTTTTAGAGGGGGAGCTGGAAACGAAAGTTGCGATTGTCGGCACGCATCATCTTTCTTTATAACCAGTTGCCCCATGCTCCCAAGAATTCGGCACTCTGAAAAGTGCTACCTACCTTATGTGAGTACGTATTCGTCAAGTCTCCACAGTCTTGCCGAAGCCAATCGTTTCCTTTGATGGAGGGCGAAAACTCATCACATTGACTCTTTCACCCACCAGCCTATGCATACTCACGGCGAACAGCATCACCAAGGGGAGAAATCGGCGAGTGGGACTAGCTGGAACCTTTGTGCCCACTTTGCCCCCAATGGCATCGAGCCGGCCATGGGCTCTACATGGCGTCTATTGCCTTTGCAATACCTCTCTCACGCAGCTCGCCACGGAGAAGCAGTCCGAGGTGACAATTCCGTATCTGATGGGCCCAGCAACCTCGTGTTGTACAGCAGGCTGCGGAACGACGATGGCGATGGCTCTAATCTTCGCAAGGTGAGCTCTCACTTTCGAATGGACCACCACCTGCATAAGCGGATATGACGCCTCTATGATGGGTCGCCAACAACCATATGTCATACAAGACCCCGAAAAATAAAGATAAGTGCCGCTTCGTTTGATGCGTGCGCTCTAGCAGCTAGTAGTGTGCAGGGGCATCGGCAATGTGGGTTGCGGGTAGGTGACTTGCAGCGGCGACCGGGATTGTGAAGCGCGCCGGTAACCGGGACGCAGCTTGAAGAAATCTGCAAGCCTGAAAATGCGACTGTCTATTCCTACAACCGTATTGCCGACGTTGCTGGTGGGAACCGTGAGACCAGGTCCCGTATTGGCCACATGGACCCATCCCTCACATTCTTTAGAGATGACTTCGCAAGCACTATCATCAAGCTTAAATCTGATAGAGATTTCTGTTTCAGGCCCGTAGCACTCTCTTCTTGCTTTTAGCTTCTACTTAGTGGATCACATAGCCGTAGACTCACGTGCAGTGACCGGCATCGACCGCTTGCGCCTCTAGCCCTCGCGTTCGTACGCATAAAGAACTCATTATGTACCAGGGAAGGGCGGAAGCTCACGGATTTAGCACTTGCAGCCTTACGGCACGGGAAGCCATACCCAAACTTGCCATCAGTCTCGGCCACGAGAAGGGTAGTTGCTGATCGACCCGCTTCCCCACTGCTGTCACACCACTGACTCAATCTAGCAGCCAGGTTTGCTATTCAACGCCTTCCCCGGATTGTACTCGGGTCTCTTGATGGCACCACACGCCAGTAATAGCGTGTGACCTGACGGAAACTCTGTACCACTTTCTACTTCACGTTGAAGAGAAAGAAGGTTGCACGGACGATTCTCGCCAACCACCGCCCTGCCGCGGAAGTTTAAGAACCGATCCGTGTCAGGCAGGTAGGGACTCTGAACATCAACGTTACTGATTAGATTTCGAAGCCGTATGAAAAGAAGGCAGATTTGAAGTATCTAAGATACGTGAAGGTATAGGTCGGATCATGGTCAAAGAGCACTTGTAGAGCCTGACGGATGCTGTAAACTCTTCCACTCACCATCTGTTTCTAACACGAACGTCTAACAGTCCGTTTCTGGATACGATGCTCGATTGGGATGCCCGACATTCGTCCGGCAGCACTCCCGCACGGCGATACTGTGGGAACCCGCTCGTGCATGAAAGTGCACTTCTCGACCTCAAACCCCACGTCGCTATCCACAGATATCAGCCAATCCTCTAGCATAGCACGCGTCAGTTTTTCGAAGTAATATGATGGTCGGATCTATAATGCACCGAGCGTAGCCCCCCTTCGCACTTTTGCTGAGGGGGACTCTAGCCTGTTCTGCCCTTGCCAATGCTGGGCCAAGGAGGACTCGAGAGCGGCATCGTACAGCAGCAACCCTAGTGCAGCTTTCCAGTGGGCTAAGCTAGCTCCCGCTTCTCGGCAAACTCTCCGAATCCGCGGACAGTCGTGTATCGTCTAGCGAATGCAGTATTCCGGGGTGAAGGGAATGTTGGCATTCCTTGGAATATGTGATTTTTCCATCTGTCTTCTGACGAGGATGATGGAGCGACTGCCCTTTGGCTGGGTTGGAAGTGAGGCACATGCCTAGAAGTAGCTAGAGCACTAACAGTAGAGCTCTTCTAGCTATTTACATTGAATTGACAACTTTGTAGACTCAATTAGCCAGTGTTAGGTTCAGTAGACGCAGCCGAGCCCCATAGCATAGTGTTATAAGCTTGAATTACCGTAATAGCTGAACAGAACTAGGTGAGAATGTAAGAGAGTCAGGCTTTCGTTTTGCTTCACTCTGTTTGTTCGGCCGTGTAGTAATATGTCGATGCCGTCTGAGCCTAGCGTCCAGACATTTTAATCATGTTCAGTAAATTGTCCACACTACTGCAACACCACACGCAATCCGAGGCGGCAACCAAGGCAACAGTCCAGGCACTGGCGCTAACGAAGGAGGAGTTTATGACACGGCACCTAACCGACGACTCAGCCCTAGGAGCCTGAGTCATTGGCCGCTCATATATCACTAGGCTTTTCTCACGGTCTAAGCCAGATTATCTTCATCTTTTCACCTACAAACAATCGTCTTGGGCCTGAGACATCACACTGCAGCTCCTCCTTCTCAAAGCCTATCAGGCGCTTATCTATTTGACGTGATGTCTTGGAAAATCGTACCTGACCCCTCTGACAGTCAGGTCGAGTATACTTCATTTATCAATTCGCGGAGCTTCTTTGCTGTTGATGCCTCTGGATCGGCAGGATTCAACAACAACAGCGTCCTTAACTCCGAACGTGCTTTCGTAGAATCCGTCCCGGTGAACCAAGAGGCTCGAGTTGCAAAATGGGGTCAAGAATGTGATGCTCCGAGTAGCCTCACCGCAATCAATTGGAAGGCTGACCATGGTGGGACCACCCCTTCTTCTATCCTCAAGAAGAAAGAGGCCTTGGAATGCATCCAGAAGTCAGATTGCTGGTTTCTCTTGACCGATGGTCAGGTGTTCGGGAGTGACGTAAATCAGCTGGCAGAGCTTGCCATGGAGCACCATGTGTTGAGCGTACCAGTGGTATTCCTCATCGCAGGCTCACGAGGCAGCACTCCGGAAACAACGGTAAGAAATCCGATTTATTCTACCATGCGATTGTGTTATTCCTTTTCTGTCTATCGCTTGGATCACCTTAATTAGGATGAAACGTGCTCATTGTGCAAATATAGGATATCTCTGTGGGCATATCGTTCTTTGCGAACTCGCATGATACTCTTATACTATTCAAAGAAGTCGAAACGGGTCGTATCTACATCATTGCTGCAAAGGGATGCTTCTCTGTCCTGAATACTCGAGCTTCTGCAAGGAACCTCTCTAGTTGGGACGAGATCGCTAAGTTTAAGAATGAAGCGGAATTCTTCAAGCACTGCAGGAGCCTCGACATCTCGGTTCCCAAATACGAATTTCGCAAGAAGCTCCCAAAGGGAGTCAACTTGGGACCAGAATGGGAAAAGGCTCACCACGGCCCTGTGTATGTTGACCTCGATCAACTGGTTAAAGCAGGAGCTCTGCCTGACGATGAGCTTTTCTCTCTACTTGCAGAAGAAGCTTTCAACAACCTGTGCATTGCTTACAAAATACGGCGCCGAATAGCAGAACTTCGCCCCTTCATCGCCAAACACAAGTCGCAGCAAGTAACTCCGCAGTTAGAAGATGTAGCCGGGGCTGCTGTAATAATTTCAGACATGGGCGACGAGGGAATCACTCCAAGTCAGAAGAAAGAACTCCAGGAGCGTCTACGAGAAGCACACGCCAAGAATCGAGAACATTACCAGGAAAAGGTTGCCACGTTCTCCTCATCCCCGGAAGTACAAGCAGTGCGCAAACGCAACCAACTAGTTGATGCCGCTCTAAGACAATTGACTGAGATTGAATCCTCCGGATTTACCGCTGAAATACTCGCGAGGAGTAGCAATCGGGCTCGACGGGCGGCGGTTGTTTCTTCGGACTCAACATTGGCTCTCGCAAACCTAGACTTCGATGTCCCTTCGTATAAAGGCTATTGTCTAGTCTGCTGCGGCGACGAAGAGGTCATGTCGATTTCCTTGAAGGTGCTCGAACCAGAGGAAACCGCAGCGAACACTGCAGATTTCGCTCTCAATTTTCCTTTGGCCGCTGGGCGCTCTCCGAGAAACCTAGAACTTGTCTCGAGCCAGAACGTGTGCTTTCAATGCGCTCTTCTCGGACCCTCCGGCCTCTCTATCTACAAGGAACGGCTTTCTGGTATACTTCCATGTCTTGCGTACGAAGGATCGAACAAGAAGTACATCAATCAGCAATTGTACCTTGCCTTGACAGGTGGCTTGCAGACTGGTGCTTCAGGTCTGTCTCAACTTTTCATGACGATTCTTGAGCAGACTGTAAAGACAAAATCATGGGCCGGGTCTATGCTGCAGGACGGGAATGCCTCGGCAGATGAACAGAACGAAGCTGTTCAGCGACGATCTACCTTCCTCTGGATGCTAACCAGTATGTTGAAATCTACGAGATGCCGACAAACATTCAGTGAAGTTGGGGATTGGGTGTCTTTCCCCGAGGCACTGAAATGGGCTGCTGAAGACTTCGAACAAAACGGAGTCGCAAGCTTCGTCATAACGTATCCTATCAAAGGTTTCATGCAGCTACTGTCCTTTGGTTCCAAGTCTGGAGCTTTTTCAGATAATCTCATCCGGACCCTGAAGATCTCCAAAGTTCTCTACTCTATCTCAACGCTATTTCTTGGTCAGCTCTTAAACGATAGGTCCGGCGAAGCATCTTGGCGCCAAAAATTCTCCAGCTTAATTTACAGAGAGTTTAATGCGCCGCTTATACCAAAGGACCTCGGGGGATCTCAATCGCTCGTCAGAGAACCTGAGCAATTCTGGGTGCAACTATTGGCGTGTCTCTCTCAAGAGGTCGAGCTGCTAGACGCTTGGATGCCAGAAGAACAATTGAAAATAATGGGACGAATACAAATCCTCGTGTACTGGCTTCTGTCAGAGCAAAAGGCTCACACGTCTGCGCAAAACTTCTTCAAGAATACTAGGCACAATCACCCGATCGCTACCGCAGTGCTCGACCCACAATCAGCTCTTCCAGCGGCGGTTGTAGCCGCAATACTTCTTGCTCCGTTTCTCAGTGAGGATCGCCAGGATATCAACCCTGAGCTAGTAGCTATTCACAGCGGTTTGCCTCCATTCTCAACTCCATTCGGTCCTAGTGTGCTTCACTGTGGCTTTGATCGATGCCATGCCTCCTTCATTCCTACTACACCCATGGAGGTGAATCTGCGATCGCTGCAGCAGATCCGAGATGCGAGGGCGGAACACTTGGTCCAAGTTTTTGGAATCCGCGGTGGTGGCTTCGAGGAGAGCAAGACTGGCCTACCATCCGTCACTCCGAATACTGGACCTCCCAGCTCGCGACACATCAACCTCCACAGTGGCGTGGTGCGCACTTGGGCTGCTTTAACTACGGAAGAGCGTCGGGTAATTGCCACTGGGCCCGGTGAAGCGTTCGACGCCTTTGTGGAGAAGTCGCGGAAGCAGATATGCGAGACATGGCGGGGTGATGTCTTCAACTCTGACATTCAGCGCGATATTCGAGCGATAATACCGAATTTCTTTGAGGCTCTTAAGGAGGCTTTACGTCGAGAAAATGCTGAGGACTGCGAGGATGTCGCGGCGTATGAACATGACTTCGATAAAAACAAGTTGGAGTTCAAGGTGAAGTACGAGCTGGCAGGTTGAGGCAAAGGTATTGATTGCGTGGTTGGTGGGCCTTTCGCGTCTCCGATGGGACTTGTGTATATTTCTCTTCCCTGTGTACGTACGAGCGGACGAATGAATGAGGAATTGGGTTCAGCTAGTTACCTGTCCCATTGTGACAACAGCCGTGGACGACTGGAGTCAACCCTAAGAAATGGATACCAGGGTACAAGAATCCTTACCGTACGGTAGACAAAAATTGAATACAAATATGGTTTCCTAAGGTAAATTTTGTGCCTGCTTTTTAAGGCAAGAGAAAGCTCTGGCTAAAGCGCTCCCCGCGGAGAGCCTTGACTAGATCGACGGGTCTAGCGGGGGTTTTCCAACGGTAGAATTTCCTGCGCTAATCCTTCTTTCACTCCTCCGAGCCATTTCAAACAACTCACTTGCTTGATGGTACTGGGCTACCTGACTGTCACGGTATCGTTCTGTCATCTCCAGCTCTTTCCCTGTTACCCTGATGATGAATTTACCATGAAATGTTCTAGGTTTCGGTGGCTGACGGTTGAAACGACCTGGCTTACTTCGTGCGGACTAGGACTACACCAGCGGCAACCAGTGTCTCCCTGCTCATCTGCCAAAATAGGGCCTTTATGCAGCAGGCCTTCCGTCTAAAAATCGCTTAATCTTGGCAATTGGATTAACTATTTTAGGCGTACCTAACTATATATAGCAAGAGAGTAATTTTATAAAGAAATATTAATTACTTATAAAGTAATTAATATTTCTTTATAGAATTTTTACTATTCTAACTATATATAGCTAGAGAAATATTAGCCTATAACTTTAATATAATATAGCTTTATTAGGCTATACTTATTATAAATTTCTATAATTCTTACTATACTCTATACTATATATCTATATATAAATAAGCTACTACTATTTAAATATTTTAAATAGTAAAATAGCTAGCCTTACCTATATATCTATAGGCTTATTAAATTTCTTATATATTAATTCTAGGCACGTTATTATTTATATTATATATAAATTTTATAGTATATAGAGAACTTTCTTAAATAATACTATACTAAGAGGCTTACTAAATAATAGGCTATAGCTAGAAGAGAGTAAGCTAATAGCTCTAGCTATTATATATAGAAATACGCCCTTTTATCTATTAACTCTAGGTATTAATTTTATTAGCCGTTCTTTAATATCTTAGTAATTAATAGATTAGGCTATTCTATACTAAATTAAGAGCTCTATATAATAGTATTAAATACTAGCTAATCTAAATATAATAGATTTTTCTATAGAGCTATTAGCTAATAAATCTATATATACTTACTATTTTTCTTCTTAGCCTTACTATTTTACTTAGCCTATATACCTATCTATATATTAGATAATTACTTAGCCTATATAATACCTGCCTATATATTAAATAATATAAAATAGAAAGGCTAAAAAGCTAAATAGGTAGGCTATTAAGTATAGTAAGGCTATATAGTAGCCTACTATATAGCCTACTATAGAGCTTACTACTATACTATTAGCTAGAGTTTCTCTACCTTCTATACTAGAGCTTACTAAATCCTCTACGCCTACTAATTCTACTATAGCTATAATTAAGGCGCCCTCTCTTATAAAACCTACTAAAAAAAGATAATTTCTAAAATAGAAGAAGTATATAGATAAGAAAATAAAGAGGCGCTTTTATACTAAGAATTAGTAGTATCTAGAGAACCTTAATATATATAATGCGGCTATTAAAAAGTAAAAAAAAGAGGCTAAATTAAAGGCTAAGGCTACTAAGAATAAGAAAAAAGCTAATAAAAAGGCAGCGGCTAATACTACTAAGAAGGCCGCGAAGAAGAAAAAGAAAAAGAAGAAAAAGGCTAAAAGAAATACTCTATTTACTTAGCTATAGGCTATAAAGCTCTTTAAGATTCTATATAACTTATATAATATCTAGAGTAAAGCTAGAAAAAAAAATATATAGAAAATAGTATAGAAGAAGTTACTAAAGAAGATAGATATATTCTATAAAAATATACTAAAATTTATACCTAAGATAATAAAGAAATATTATACTTAGCTAGAGGAGTTAAAAACTAGAACTATAGTTAATTAAAATACTAATAAGTATACCTCTATAATAGATTAATAGATTCTTATAGTTAATACGCGCTAGCGCGTTAAGCAGGAGTAAAGAGATAAGATAGAATATATTCTTGCGGAAGAAATTATATCTTAAAAGAACCTATAGGCTATACTAAGAGCTAAATTAATATATAATAATACTAAGAGTAGTAGTAAGAGTAGTAGTAAGTATATAGATAAGAAATTAAATAATAATAAAAAAATAGTAATAGATATAGCTCTGCGTATACTTCTATACACCTTTCTATAATACCTATATAAACTTTAAAACTATAAAAAGAAAGAAAGAAGATATTATAAGGGAATTTAGATAGAACTATAGAGAATTAGCTAATAAAGATAATAAGTATAATAATAGAGGTGCAGGTAGCCTTACTAGAGCTTAAGAAGTTACGCTAAGATAATATCTAGCTAATATTAACTTATTTTAATTAGATTAAAAAGGTAATATAAAAGAGCTAATAGAGCTTCTAGTAGTTACTAGAGAAGAGTAAAAAGAAGTTAAAGAATTAGATAGATACTATTCTAGCCGCGATAGCTATATTAAGGTAGTAGAAGTAGTAAATAGAGGTAGTAGAGAAGGTAAAAAAAGTAGAGAAGATAGAGAAGATAGTATAGTTAGTAGAGGAAATAGTAATAATCTATTAATTTAGGTAGTAGTTAGAGTAGATATAGTAGTAGATAATAGTTATTATAGTCTAGTTAAGCTTAATTAAATATCTAGATATAATATTATTATAATTTTAGACTATTTTTATAAGTTATAGAAAGAAAGAAGTAAATAGCTTAATACTATATAATTAATTACTACCTATCTAACTACTATAATAATATCTAATTAACTTTTAACTCTATAGCTATATAGTTTATATATAGAATAAATATATCTAAACTTAAAAGTAAAGAAAAAGCTTTATTTTTTACCTTCTATATCTTAGATAGTTTTCTAGTATTAATAGAGCTATACTAAACTATTTTAAGCTAATATTTCTATTAAAATATATATAGATATTATTATAGTATAAACCTAGAATTATAATAATTATATACTAAAGTTATATGCAGCCTCTTATATAACCTAAGTAAGACGCTAGCCTAAGGCGCTAGGCCGCGGCCTATACGCTAGCGTTAAACTATAACCTCTTAAGAGCTTCTAGCTCTCTCTTTTCTTCTTAGCTTAGATTTTTATAATAGTTAATATACCTTATTACTTATATTATATTAGCTCTCTATATAATCTAAGCTTACTCTTTTATACTTAGAATCTTATTAAATTTTTCTAGAACTCTATTAAGATCTAGGCGTTTTTACTAAAATAATTTAAATACCCGCCGGCCTAGCTATATAGCTACGCGCGGTACCTAAATTTAACCTAGTAGACTATAATCTAGTACCGCCTCTTCTAAATAAGCTAGTTAATTTAATAGCTAGGCTTTAAGATAATCTAAAGACTCTAGGCGCTATAAATAGCGCCGCCCTAAATACTTTAAAAGAACTATCTATTACCTATACTTCTATAACTCTATTAACTACTAGTAATAAGAAAGCTTACTACGCTATATAACTTATATACTTTTAAGGCGTAGCTAAAAGCTCTTTTATACTAGCTATTATTTCTAGCTTCTAATATAGAACTAGAGAACTAATTTTAAATATTTAAGCCTTTTTATAGACTATAGATAATACCTAGTATATAGATACCTAGTATATAGATACCTAGTATATAGATACCTAGCGCCCTAAATACTTAGTAGATAATTAAGTTAATACTACTAGATTTATAAACTAGAACTAGACTATTACTAATAAACTTAATCTAGACTAAGACTCTAATAATAAAGGCAGCTTTATTACGCCTAGCGTAAATATTCTAGATAAGTATATATAACGGGTTATTTCTTCTATACTCTTTAAGTACTTATATAAGGTAGAGTATAGTTTAAGTCTTTATAGAGGTGCAATATTATTTAGAATAAAAGGTAAATTAATCTTAGATATAAGATAGGGTTACTTATTAGTAGGTATAAGTTACTAATATTAAGTTAAATATAAGGTTTCTATTTATAAGAATAAGTATACTTAAATATAAAAGATAACTTTTAAGAAATCTATAAATTATATAGATTATCTTAATTCTCTTAATCTAGATTCTTTTAGATTATTATAATCCTTCTAATCTATTATATAACCTTCTATCTTATAACCTTATAGCTAGGTAGAGGAATCTAGCACGCTAAGGTATTAAATTCTTATACTTCTAGGTCCCGTATATAGATTATATATAACTAATCTAATTTACTTACTTACTTTCTTAAATATCTTAGTAATTAAGTCCTTAGTATTATAGATTATAATACTTACTTCTCCCTCTAAGGCTTTTAGCCTAAAAGTTACTCTATAGTAGAATCTTAGATAAATAGCTAGTAATCTTCTAACTACTTAAATATTATTATACTCTTTTATTTCTTCTACTATATTTAATAAGGTTAAATAATACTCTATACTTAGTACCCGTATTACTCTCTCTAGTATCTCTATAGTTTTTTATTCCTTCTACTAGAAGTAGTTCTTAGACTATAAAGTACTTTTCTTAGCCTTAGATTACTATAGAGAGTATATTTATTATAGGTATATAAAATATAATACTAGTAGAGTTACTATAGTAGATTATAGATAGCTTTTCTTTCTAATTACCTTCTAACTTACTTCTCTTAGTTGCCTGTATTAATTAGACTTGCGTAAAGCTTTATACTAAGAAGTCTACTACTTATAAAGCTATAAGAGTAGTAATTATAAAGATAGAGCGCCTAGAGAAGTAGAAGAATCTACTTAAGTATTATAAAGTAAATATACTTTAATATAGCTTCTATACTCTTAAGAAGTTAAAAGAAAAGAATTATAAAGAGGCTAAGTAGAGAGAATAAGAGTATATTAAAAGGGAAGCCCTACCTTCTATTAGTATATCTATCTCTATTAAGTTACCTAGTTTAATAGATTCTACTTAGTTAGCTAATATAATATTACTGTTATTCTAAGTTATTCTAGATTCTAGTAATAGAACTATATTACTATCTAGTAGTACTTTTTAAGGTAGCTTTCTAGTTTCTATATATTTTCTAAGGTATTATATCCTTTCTACTTAATTAGGTACTCTATTTACTAATCTTATATTCTTAAGTCTAGAATCTTATTAACCTTATATTTATTATTATTATTAACCTTAATATTATTCTCTAGCTTAGTGTTCTGGGGTGCTAGTTCTAATAATAAGACGTAAAATACTAGGTATATCTTTATTTTAGGTAGTAGCCTAAGCTTATAATTTACTAGGCTAATAATGTCTTAGATTTTAAATAGTCTAATTTTAATATAGTTAAGTTTTCTACTTAGTTATTTTATCTTAATATTTTTTTAGAGTAGGTATACTCTATCCCCCCTTTTAAAAGTAGAAGTAATACGCCTATATTAGTTATAATACTATACTAACCTTTATGCTAGAAATTAGATATCTATTAATAGCTATTTTTACAGTTCTTTAATATTTTTAATAGAAAGTAATACTCTCTAGGCCTTTATATTACTAATTTATAGTTCTTAATATACCTCTAGCTTAAAACTATAGTTTATATAAAAGGGTAATACCTTTATTATCTCTATAGATGCGCTATTATAAGTAAACTAGGCTATTAGTAATAGTAATACCTAATTATCTTATTTATAGTTAATATAGTATTATAGATATTATTCTAAAGTCTAATTAAGCCTTTCTATCTATCTATCTATTTGCGGGTAGAATACTGTAGAGAGCTTATACTTTATTTCTAGTTATATAATAAGAGTCTACTAGAATTTTAATATAAAGAGCTTATTTTAGTCTAAAATAACTTCTATAGGTAGCCTATAGTTACTAATAACTACTTATAGAAATATATAGGCTAGATCTTCTACTATTAATAATTTCTAATAAGGTATAAAGTATATATATTTAGTTAATTAGTCTATAATTACTAATATAGCGTTATACTTTATACCTATTATAGATTCTATAGACTATAGTAGCTTAACTATAAAGTTCTATACTATAGATTTTTATACTTTCTTAGGTATTAGTAGACTCCTTAGTAGTCTATATAGTATATATTATACTAACTTATTTTTTATGCACTTATATTCTATAATAATTCTCTCTACTACTTAGCGCATGCCTAGAAAGTAGAAGGTTCTAGATAGTTATTTAACTATTTTATTAATTTCTTAGTATCTATACACTAGTACGCTATAGAAGTCTCTTATAAGCTTATCTTATAGAATTATAGATATAAGTACTTATTCTTAGAATAGTAGTAGCCTTAACTATTTTTAAGTATCTTAGGTTTCTTATAATTATTAACTTACTAGGTTATTAGCTTATATTTCCTTAATTCTTCTTTTCTACTCTGCATTCTTAGCTTAGTATGCTACCGCTAGCTATACGTAGTTAAATTTAAGAGTTCCGGGACTAATTTTCTATAGTATTATTAGTACTTAACTATAGTCTTTTACTATATAGTCTAGCCTTCTACTTAGTGCGTTTATATAGGTATTCTTAGATCCTTTTTAATATATAATCTTAAAGTTAAAAGATTTTAGTTTCTCTAACTATCTAACCTATTATTAGTTTAACTTCTTAGTTATTATAAAGTAGGTTAGATTTTTATAATCTATATATATCTATACTATATATAAGGCTTCTTTAAGGTAAACTCTCTATTATTTAAACACCTCTACTATAGCTAGTAGTTTCTTATTATAGATATTATAGTTTAGCTTAGCTAGGCTTAGCTTTCTAGAATAGAACGCTATAGGGTGTATCTTTTCTTATTTATCTAGCTAGTTAAGTATAGCTTTTAATACTTTATCTAATATATTACTTTTAATAGTTATTAGTTTTTATAGATTAAAGATTACTAATACTAGTCTTAAAGTAAACTATACTTTTAAGTTATTAAATATAATCTAGGCATTTAAGGTCTATTAATACTCTATATTCTTTTATATAAGTCTAGTAAGTAGTTCTATAATCTTTAAGTATCCCTTAATAAATTATTAATAGTAGTTTACTAAACCTAGAAAGAACTATAACTTCTTTAAGTTCTTAGGTTCTAGCTATTCTATAATAAATATAACTTTAGCTTCCTCTATCTTAATTCTACCTAGACTAATAATATATTCTAGAAATCTAACTCTTTATATATAGAACTTATATTTCTCTAGCTTAACTATAAGACTATATTTTTTAAGTTTCTCTAGTACTTTCTTAATATGCTCTTTATATTCTTCTTTATTCTCTAAGTAGATTAGAATATTATTAAGATATACTACTATAAACTAGTCTAGGTATTTCTATAGAGCTATATTTACTACTACCTAAAATATAGCTAGCGCGTTTATAAGACTAAATAGTATAACTATATACTTAAAGTATCTATATTAGGTTCTAAAGGCTATTTTCTATTCTTTTTCTTTCTTTATTCTTATAAGGTAGTAGCCCTTTTAGAGGTCTAGCTTTATAAAGTATTTTACCTTATATAAATAGTCCTTTAGTTCTAAGATTAAGGGTAAAAGGTAATAGTTCTTAATAGTAATACTATTAAGCTATCTATAGTCTATATAGAGGCGTATTTTACTATCTTTCTTTAGAATAAATATTATTAGATAACCTGCGGGTAATTCTAATAGTTAAATAAATCCTTACTTTAGGTTCTTATCTAGGTATTTCTTAAGTATTACTAGTTTATTCTAGAATAGTAAATAGATTAGTCTAAACTTAGGTTATTTACCTAGTTCTAGGGGTATCTAGTAATTCTAAGATTAGTACTTTAGTAATATATTCTAAACCTTTTTCTAGAAGATTTCTCTAAATTCTTTATATACTCTTAGTATATCTAGTACTCTAGCTACCTTAGCTAGCTACTAGTTATTAAGATTTATAGGTTAGTACTAGAATTAGTCTACTATTTATTCTTTTTTTTAGGCCCTCTATATGCCTCTTAAGAATATTATATTAATCTCTAATTTTTACTTAGGCTTATTCTAGCG